>CAMZMU010000070.1:2271203-2402439 GCA_947311845.1 Poa pratensis
CGAGTAGGCCTCTGTGGATGTATTCTTAGGGGGAAGTTTCCTTTTGTAACTAGCGAGCCTCTGTGTATATAAAGAGGACTCGCAGGACTTAGAGCGGGTCAAGCTATCAAGCCCAAACCCTAGCTCATACGGCGAGTACCAGATGGATCGCCTCCATTGTAACACCTCGATTATCATATCAATACCAATCTAGGGTAGGCAGGAAGTAGGTCTTTTACCTCACATTGAGGGGGCCGAACCTGGGTAAATCTGTGTTGATCTTTGTTCCTGCGATCCCAAGCTCGGAGATGCTTGACTCGCATAATCCCCACCTACGAAGTCATCTATGACACCTGACGTGACAAACCCACGACAGTTGGGCCCACCGTGGGGCCTGCGGTCAAGAGCGTCACGTTCCGCGCAGGATCCATGAAGGAGCTGAAGATCTTGTTGTTGGCCGTATCATCACGGTCAATGGCACACCCTCATCGACGATTCAAGCTGGGGGCCGGAAGCAGATTACTTGGAGACCGGCCACGTCATCCCCTTTGGATCCATCAACGTCTTCGTCGGCTTCATTGGCGGCGAGTCAGAGGATCCATCGCAACATGGCGACTCAGAAGAAGGAGTCGCGGTAACAGTGGACCAAGAAGAGAATCTATCAACACGAGTCGCTGCCTCTCGAAGACGAAGAAGGCCAATCCATTGAGTATGTCCTTGAGGAAAGGCTATGCGGAGGCCCTGTGGATAGTGGCTCGCCCTCTGTAGAAGATCGGCACGTGTGAAGGGGTCTACAGGACCACAGAAGCAGACGAAGGGCTGGGCATGCCACCAGGCAGCTTAGCCCCCACACCGCCGGAAGCAGCAGAACAAGCCGCGCTAGACGCATCAGGAGTCGCGGCATCCGCTGCGATGACGCCAGGAGTCGCGGCCTCAGGAGTCGCAAACAGAGAGACTCCACCTGGAGTCGCGCCTGCGGAATCAGGGTCAAGGGTAACCCCCACGCAGCGGTCACGCCGCCACAGGGAAGCGTGTTGTTTACCAATATCTGCGGTTAACGCGGCTGCTAGGGTGACAGAATTGGAGGCTACCAGGATCGGGCTATATGATGAAGTCCAGAGAATCGCAGATGAGAGAGCCAGGCTGGCGCGTGAGGAACAGCGCCTCCAACAGGAGCAACTGCGACTCATCGAGGAAACCAATACTCTGCAAGGAATACAGGCCACCTTGCCACACAGACGCCACGCGAGTCGCCTGCAGCCAGGAACAGTAAACCCTATGGAGCTGTTCCAATCACCTACCGCTGAACCAGCAATTGCGGTCCGTCAGCCGCCACCAACACGATCCCATCAGTCGCCACCAACACGGCGCACCCGGTCGCATGGTCAGGGGTCGCACAACCTTCAGTCGCGGTACCCGCACACATGGCACCATCTGCCATGGTTATGCGGTCCGTGGCCCCGTTAGCTGCGCCCGCGGTTCAAGCAATCGCTGTACCATCAATCGTACCAGCGGTTCCATCTTTCGCAGCACCAAGAGTAGCAGAGATACCTGGTCAAGGGCCATAGTACAGGCTAACAACAGGGCCATGATGCCCCCGCCATTGACGCAGCCAACCTTTGTTCAGCAGTCGCCACAGCAGCCTCAAAGGTTCCACACGCCGCAAGGGCATTATGTTAGCCCAGTGGAGAATCTCTTTGCAGCCACAAACATCTTGGCCAGATTAGCGCCAGCAGGAAACACGCCAATGGACAGAGAGGCACGGCGCGCCATTGAGATGCTGAGCACAGCAGTAATACAGCAGGCGAATATGTCCGAACACGCAGGACGGCTGCACTCCACCCCTTACAATAGCAGAGCAACGGCGGAGAGAAGCATCCACGCGGAGTCGCCACACGTTGCGACCTCGAGTTCGGCTAGGCGACAAAGGGAAGATCAACCTGCGGCTCAAAATCAACCTCAGCAAATTCAACCCATAGAGATTGTGCAGCCGCGCGGCGGCCAATCCAATAGGAAGGCCAGCTTCGTCCAACCTATCGTCGCGACTCAAAGGCCCAGTCTGTTTCAGCGAAAGAATCAGGTCTGAACCGTTTCCTGCAGATTTCAAAGGGCCTCGCAAGGTCGCCAACTACAACGCAGCATGGACCCTGTTACTTGGCTCAACAATTACGAGATGGGCATGAGCATCCTAAATGCATCCGAAGAGATCTGCGCACGTTACCTAAACATGATGTTAGAAGGCGCAGCACATATGGCTACAAAATTTGCCACCAAATTCAATAAACTCTTGGGATGAGATGAAGGAAGCTTTTATCAAGAATTTCCAAGGAACATGCAAGCGACTCTGCAGCATAGAGGACCTTGAGCGTTGTGTACAGAAGGAAGGCGAGTCGAGTCGCCACTGGATGAGAAGGGTCGCAGAGATCATACATTCCTCAGATACCACCCAGTTCAGCAGTCCTTGTCATGGAGAAAAATTGCAAATTTGAGCCGCTAGTCCACAAACTAGGTCGCATGAAGGATAAAGTCAAGAGCCTAAGCGAGGTAATGGCGGCGGCCAACAAGTATGCTAGCTCGGATAAAACCAGGGACGCATCTGATGGGAGGAAGAGGAAAACACTGGCAAGGGAAAGAAGGCCAGTAGCAAGCCTCAACAACAGCAAGCTAGCAATGCCAATGCGAGTTATAACAAGCGCAAAAACGAGGAAGGAAACTCAGGGTTAGTCGCAAATACGAACACTCGTTACAAACAAAGCAGCAGAGGAAGGAATTTTCACCCAGTTAATTTGGAAGAGGTTTTCAACCGCCCCTGCGACATCCATATAGGAAAAGATGGGAAACCACCCAACCACACGAAGGCACAGTGTTATCATTACAAAAAGTGGAAGGATGGACAGCCACTCACACACAAACTTCATCAAAACAACGAGGAAGGTAAACACGGCGGAGGCAACAACAGCAACAACGCCGTCCCAAATCCGCAGCCAGATCAGCCACAGTTCCCAAAACAGTTGGGTCAGTATCATACCATTGTGGTGAATACTTCAAGGAGGGAACAAAAGCTGCGACGACGCAATCAGGCTGTTAACGCCATAGTACCAGCCGTCCCACAGTGGCTAAAGTGGTCCGAGCAACCAGTAGTTTGGAGCCGCGAGGATCACCCAGGAGAAATAAATGAAGAGGGAAAACTCGCGCTGGTGGTTGCCCCTCAAGTCGCAGGGTACAAGTTGAGCAAAGTACTGATGGATGGAGGCAGCATCAATATATTATACTATGAAACCTTCAAAAGAATGAACCTTCAAGAAAAGCAGCTACACCCATCAAGAACAACGTTTCATGGTGTCGTGCCAGGCATATCAGCTCAGCCATTGGGGCGAGTTAACTTGGAGGTCGCCTTTGGGACACAAAGCAACTTCAGGAGCGAGTACATTTGGTTCGAGGTTGTAGATTTCCAGAGCCCATATCATGCGCTGTTTGGCAGAGAAGCATTCGCAAAGTTTATGGCTAGGCCGTGCTATGTGTACCTAAAGCTTAAAATACCAGGCCCTAGGGGAGTCATCACCATCAATGGCGACAAAAGAATAGCTCAAGAATGCGAAGAGGCGACAAGGCCATAGCCAGAGCAGCTTGCATCGAGAGAGCGCGCCCATGCGCGAGTCGCAGGAGAATTTTGATGACATCGTGAAGGCCAAGAGGCACCTGCCTGACTTGCGACTTCAGATTACGGCCGCAAGGGAGGCAAGGAAGTCAAAGGCTACAAGCCATTGCCAATAAGGACACATCCCAGGCATCGCGAGTTGCCATCAGCAGCCGCAGCAAAATTATTAAGAGTTTACATCATCAAGCTGGCCACTCAGGGCTAAAAATTTCAATTCTGGTCGCCACTCAGGCGCGACCGACCCAATGTAACACTTCTGATCGCCACCTAGGCGCGATCGACCCAATTCTGGTCGCCACTCAGGCGCGACCGAATGTAACATTCTGTTGCCACCTAGGCGCGACCCAATTCTGGTCGCCACTCAGGCGCGACCGACCCATGTAACATCTCTGGTTGCCACCTAGGCGCAACCGACCCAGCATCTTCTGGTCGCCACTCAGGCGCGACCGACCCATGTAACATCTCTGGTTGCCACCTAGGCGCAACCGACCCAAGCATCACTTCTGGTCGCCACCTAGGCGCGACCGACCCTATGTATCATATAATGATTCTGAAATAAAGCATCTCAAACTACCAATTGAGCTGTGAGTCTTTTATTTTTTAATCATTGGTCCCTTGGGGGTGCGGCAGCTTTTTAGCGCGGCCTATTCCTTGGGATCGCCAAACAAGTGGCATTTATCGTGATTATACTCAACCTCTCTTGGATGCGACTTGCACTATGCGGCCAAAGTACTGGGGGTGCGGCGTCAATCGAGTTTGATTGCCTATCATGGCCGCTCTCGACCCTGAACACGCACTTTTTACCTGGGAAATACTGAGCCGCGCAAGGGCCTAAGTGAGGAAAAACCGAGACAAATCATAAGGACCAGCCTATTGGTCGAAACATGTACTGCTGAGAGTACTTAAGCAAACCATAATATTGTCTTATGACACATAAATTCTAACAATTATTACAGACCGCTAAGGGCCAAGATCATCAAACCATTGTTTTCCTTCTTCATTTGTGCGCAGCTTTTGGCCGTGGGAAGGAGGAACAGGCGGCTTACCAAGCTTGCCAGAAGGAGCAATCGCAGGCTCGCTGGAGGGCTCTTCAGTCGCGGGCTTGGGGGCTGCAGAGCTGGATACGCCTGGAGAGGGGTTCTTTTCCTGCGGAATCACCGCACTGGATGACGGAGCGGGTAACTTCTCCCATCTGCTTCCATCTGCATTATACTTGCCCATATAGGTCGCAAGATCTATCCCCTCCACCAGTTCAGTCGCGTGGCCGCGCATATCCTTCCAAGTCGCGCATATTCTGAGGCCGTCAGTTCGGTGCCATCCACCTTCTTCGAGGGCCTACCTTTTGCAACCTTGGCAGCATCAAAAGAAGGATAGTACGTCTTGGCCAAAGCAAGAACATGAGCCGCGCCGGTGCGAGCTGAGGACTCCTTCCAGTCCAAAAAGAACTGAGGCGCCCTAAGCAGTCTTTTTAGCAGCCCTTCAGAATCACCGGGGACTGGCTTGGTCGGCAGCAGGCACTTAGACAGTGATTTCATGGTCACAAGTTCTTCGCGAAAAATCGCGGATATACTCCAGCTGTTCTTGAGTACTGCCGCGCTGCTCTTGGCATCTTCACCTACATCGAGGCATGTCTCCGTCAGCTCTACAACATACAGGCAAAGATAGTAAAAAACAGATGCAGATATGAGTCGCACAACATACCAGTTAACTCTTGAGTCATGATGCACACTTTGGCGTGGACAAGGTTATGGGCATCAGAAACTTTTTCAACTTTTTCTCAAGCTCGCCAATGGAAACAGCCTTAAGCCTTGCGTCCTCGTTGGCATCAGCAATGGCGTCTTTCTGAGCACTGACTTGAGGTCCAGCTGCTGGACCCTCTCTTGGAACTTCTCTTCAACCGTTTTAAGCCGCAGCTCGGTGGCTTTGGCTTGCTCAGATAACTTGAAGCTTTCATCAGATAGCTCGCCCATCCTGGTTTCCCTCTTCTTCAGCTCAGCGTCACGCTGGCCAAGGAGCTCGCGCAGCCTCTCCAGTTCAGAGGAGTATCCCCCAACTGCTTTTCCAAGGCAGTTTGGCAGCTGTTATGGAGCTTAGTTCCTCCTACAAAGGTACATCAGTTAGTAAGTACATATCAACAGCTAAAAGAGAAGCATCAAGTCTCCCTTTACAGTCAAAGAAGAAACTTGATCCTTGGGGGCTAGAGACAGATAACTGGAGATAGAAGTTTACCTTATAAGCCGCAGACAGGTCAGACAGTGCCTTGCGGAGCTCCATGGCTTGCTTGTCATTTGAGGCAATGATGGCCTCTGACAGTTTCTCAGCGCGGCTAATGGAGGAGGAGGAAGCAACCTCAGCACGCAGAATTGGCGACCGCAGGCTGTCGCCGCTGGCGACTCAATCACTGGCTCGTCAGCATCCTTGGCCATTACATCTATGGAGGAGGGGTTGACCTTCTCCACGTCTGGATCATAAGGGGATCCGTTCTATCCTCCAAGCCACCTCTTGGGCTGTGTCAAGAACAGGGACCGTGGCCAGTCATCTGTGGTGGCCACGCCCTCTACCATGGCGGTATGAGCCGCAGGTGATAAGTGCGGCTCAACCGCGGTTTCAGGATCAGCCGCGGATTTAGCCGCACTTCTGCAAAAAGCAAGGGCATTGTGTAAAGAAGAAGCACGTAAGCCAGAATAAAAGTATTATGAGCGCAAGGAAAATCACTAACTCTGGAGCCATCTTCACGAAGGCCATAAGCTCGCCACTTGACGGTGAGGACAGGCCTTGGGTCCCAGAATCTATGAGCAGAAACTTGCATGTCATAGAGGAAAAAGAATAAGCATTCAAGATGACAAGACAACAGAAATTACCAGAGTGGGGACCCATGTCTTTTTCAGTTGAGGCGGTGGGTTTGTACACACGCTTGGCAGCGGAGGAGGTCGCGCCCGTAGCAGGCTTGCGACGCTTCGTGGCCTCAGGATTCTCCAGAGCATCAAGCTCTGGCTCCTCACGAGATAGCCTCTTGGAGGCTCTACGGGGAGTTGGTCCAGCCGCGGCAGCAGAACTCGCGGCTGGTACTGGACTGTCATCCTCGTCCAGTTCAGTCTCTTCACCTTCTGAGGCCGCAGAGGCGACAGAGGGGATATCAGCAGTTTCGTTGCCCTCTAGAGTGGGCAGCAACTTCTTTCGTGCGGCACGCTTGGGAGCAGCAGTGCCGGCGACGGTCGCAGACAGCGACCAGTAATTCTCATCAGCCTGGATCAGGAAGATATAAGTTGCAGTATTAAGAAAGGAATGCGACTCAACTAAAAAGGCAAAAAGACAGAAAAGAGGAGTTAATTCAAAAGGCTTGTTGTTAACACTGAAAGGGGCAAGCCCCACCTTATCGAAGGAGAAGTCCTTCTCCTCAGTCACGCGGGTGACGAATTCCACCCAATCCTCAGACCTCCAGTCCGAAGCCTTGATACGGTCGACGTCAGCAGAGGTGCCGGTGCACTCAAGGAAGGATCGTTGTCGTGGACTCACGGGCTGAATGCGCCATTTGGTCCAGCAAGAGAGAAGATCAAGGCTAGTAAGACCATGACCTATTAAGGCGCGGACCTTGATCAGCGACTCATTGATGAAGGGCATGGCCGAGTCGCGAGGTTTTGATTTCAGTGCCTCGGTAGGCACGAAGAGGGTGTTAGACCAGGAGGGAAGGCGAGTTTCGCCCTCCGGTGAAGTATCTTGGCAATAGAAGAAAGATTTTTGCCAAGCCCTGGGTCGATTTGCCAGGGCTAGCTTGGGAAGGCAAGATTTCTATGGCGTTGAAGAGAGATGGCGCCGACCTGAACGTAGGCGCTGCCCTTGGAGACAAGTTGGCTGTTGCAGGTGAAAGAGGCCAGCCACAGATCGATGTTGGGGGCTATGCCAAGATAGTCCTCGCACAGCACATGAAAATTGCTCACCTGGAGCATGGAGTTGGGCCCGATGTCGTGAAGACGGAGGCCTAGGCGTTGCAGCAAATTGCGGAAGAAGGGAGAACCTGGCGGCGTGAATCCACGCTCCACGTGCTCCACGAACATCACCAGCTCGTTGGGCTTGGGGCGCGGCTCGATTTCATCGCCTGGCGCCATTGCGAAGGGGAGATTGGATTGGGGAACTAGGCTCGGGTCGAGGAAGAAGACGGCGCGGCTAGGGATGAGGAGATTGCGAGGGCAAGTGAATAATGACCTAGATGGCCGCAACTCATAACTGAAGGGACCCGCAACTAACGGCACGAACTGCGCTCGCAACCAACGGCACAATTTGCGCCCGCAAAACGAGTAACGGTCCGCAATTAAAGGAAACAGAATATCTCCAGAAGGGGAGATGAGTCGCGCAGATAAGTCACAGCTCTGTATCGCATAAATCAGAAGATTGGTCAGAACGTTTGCAGTGCGGCTCAGTGACCATTTCAAGAGGTCAGAAGGTTCTCGCCGTAAAGTCCTAACCAATCTTGGGGGCTAATGTCGGGGGAATACTTTCTGGATTAACCCGCGGCCCAGTGCGACTTAACTTACTCGCACGGACGAAGGCCCACTTGGGAGCAAGCCCAATATTGAACCGCCATAAGGGGAAAGATCTAGAAGACATATCCCGGAGGACGTGAAGACCAAGTAGTCTCCGAGTAGGCCTCTGTGGACGTATTTCTTATGGGGGAAGTTTCCTTTTGTAACCTAGCGAGCCTCTGTGTATATAAAGAGGACTCGCAGGACTTAGAGCGGGTCAAGCTATCAAGCCCAAAACCCTAGCTCATACGGCGAGTACCAGATCGGATCGCCTCCATTGTAACACCTCGATTATCATATCAATACCAATCTAGGGTAGGCAGGAAGTAGGTCTTTTACCTCACATTGAGGGGGCCGAACCTGGGTAAATCTGTGTTGATCTTTGTTCCTGCGATCCCAAGCTCGGAGATGCTTGACTCGCATAATCCCACACCTACGAAGTCATCTATGACACCTGACGTGACAAACCCACGACACCAGGTGCGTCTCATCTTGATCTTGTCATTCGTTATATCAACGCTAGCAAAATGTATGCCGGTGCGAAGAAAATCCATGAGTATTGGACATTGCTTGTCACTACTGCAACAACAAATGGAACACATGTTAAATACTGCTACAACAAAGTATAATTTTGAACAACAAGTATATTAAGAATCATAACAAGTATAATTTTAGATCAAGTATAATAAGAATTAATCATAACAACAAGTATAATAAGAATCATATATAACAATTATAATTTAGAACAAGTATAATAATTAAGAATCATAACAAGTATATTTCGGCACAAGTATATATAATTTCCTTCATTTCCTATGAATCAAAAGACATGTTTTCTCCCACGACGATATGGCCAATATGCAACTTTCATTTTCGTCACAAGTATATTTCGGCACAATATATAAATTCTTTCACTACAATCAAAGAGGAATTGCTATCCTATGCAATTTTCCTATCCCTATGAATCAACAAAGAAAATAAGCCCCAATTTAAAACTAAGACAAGTTTTTATATTAGCTTGCCCACTGGAAGACCATGACATGTTTCTTGAAACAAAGTTGGATGACGGCAACATCTCTTTGATCGGCCGTGCACTCGAGATCAAGGCCCATGAACTTGTCTTGCTCCCGAGCTTCGTCAAGCCAATACTCGAAATCGGAAAGAAAACCCGACACCTTAGCGCTGTCGTTCGTGTGCACGACATTGAGATAGGTGTTGCCATGTGCAAGCACCTGCCCGTAGCGAGTGATCGTGGTGGATTCATGGTGGAGGGGATCGGATGGGGATCGAAGAGGAGAGAGAGGGGAGGCGAACAGAAATGACCGCGGTCACTGTAGCAAATCGCGTTTTCCCGTGTGTTAAAATCGTGGGCGGGAGGCGAACGGTTTGGGACCTTTAGTACCGGGCCGTAGCACGACCCGGTACTAAAGCTCCACATTCTAGTACCGGGCCGTTATACGAGCCGGTGCTAGAGGTGCTCGCGCGGGCCCCGCGCTGCTGCTGCCCTGCCACGGACCTCTAGTACTGGCTCGTGTTACGGCCCGGTACTAGAGGTCCCCTACCACCCGGTACAAGACCTGCGCGGCCTCGTCTCTTTTGAACCGGTACTAGACCCACACTCTAGTACCGGTTCGTAAGCCGCCCGGGACTAGAACCATTTTTGGCTCTCAACAAAAGGTATGTTTTCCACTAGTGAACGTGCATGAACCCTGCATACTATAGTAGTACAACCAAGAACACGAACAAGACGCAGACTGCTGATCACCATGCACATACATGTAGCTGTGTCACAGGTAGCTAGGCTGTAGGCAGCGCCACTCCATCCAAGCCTGCAGCTTGGGTATGCCCTAGCCTCAAGAATCAAGATCCATGACTTGTGGAGAGACGTTTCCTCATCAAGCTCACCACCGCCATGCATGCACCATTTCACCACCTCTAGTACCCTCCCATGAAGCCAGCAAGGGATCACAGATGGGCACCGCCATCTCCAACCCAAGAGGGTCCGTAGTTGCATGCCGATCATGAGTAGGGGAACCGTGTCATGGTGGTATCACGGCAGATGCCATAGGATGGCTTAAGTTGGGGCCGATGGACGCTGTTGGTACCGGAGGAGGGATGGTGCAGTGAAGACCGCACACGGAAGACAAATAAAAACACACATGATGTACCCAGGTTCAGGGCTCTCGTGAGGAGGTAACACCCCTACTCCTGCCTGTATGAGTATAAATGAGATGAATTAGTGTACAAGATTGCTCCTAGAGCTGTATTTGCTAGGCTATGGTATGAACTCAAGAACAAGTGATCTCCTGGAAGGAGCTCATATGCTTGCCGGGTAGTGTCTAGTGAGAAGCTCTTCTGGTGTCTCTTTTATCTCAGATGGCTCGGGCCTCTCTCTCTCCCTGGATAGCCTGGGTACCTTATATATTGGTACCCAGGTTACACTGAAGATATTTCTTCTCTCCTGCCTACTAGCGCAAGAGTCTTCCTAGGTCATCATCATGTTGCTCTGACCTCTCCTGCAGACAGGACAAGACCACCCATGTCTTGTCAGACATCTCCTGCAGAGGAAGACACTGCCTTGCCCTGACAGACATCTCCTGCAGGACATGGCATGTCTTCGCCTGGTCTTGTCTCACGCATGCCCGAGATCCCGGGCGGTGCGTGGACGGTGCCTCGAGCGCCATGCCAGCTATTATGGCCACCAAAGTCCTGCTTAGGTCATCCCTAGTCTGTGACCTCGGGGGCTGTCACCCATAGCCACAGAGTCTCTGCCTTTGTCTTCTTGTGCTTGTCTCTGACATCTCTGCTGGACAGGACATGGCCTTCCCATGTCTGACCATGGTCCACGCGCATGCGCGCTCCAGAATATGGGAGGAGCATGATGCCTCGTTATCAACGCTATCACGCCTGACCCTGCTCCGTGTTTGCAGGGACAAGACACTTCCATTGACTTTAGGCACATATGATCCGAGATCACATCCGCCCTCCTTATGCCGGTTCTGCTATGCCGGATGAGCATACGTCGGTTCACTCTTCCCTACAAATAAGACGTAGCTAGGTTATACCGACATACCGATATACCATGGGTATGCCGGTCAGGGTATGTCGGTCTGGCAAGTTGGTTATTCTTCCGTGGCTATATCGGCTCATGCCGATTAAATGTTATGCCGGGTCAACCGTGACCCGGTCCACGTTATGTCGGTCAACCATGACCAGGTCCACTCCTGGACATCACTTTGCACCCTGCCATGACCCTATCCGGGGGTCACCGCCCGACATTAGTCCCCGAAGCTGGCGCGGTCCTGCAGCCTCGGATGAAGGGCCACGGCAGCATTTCAAGAAACCAGTACAAGCTAACCGACATAACTTATGTCGGCCCGGCTCATATGCCGGAAACTGATCTCCAGGCTATCTTATCTTTTGAATCTTATGTCGGTTTCAAACCATCAAGTGAGAGAACGCATCGGTTCCTCCCACTGTCAGGTTCACGCCACGTGGCCGAGATTCGCTGCTCGGCACCTCGGTTCCCTCGTGAGAATTGACTGGTCATCTCTTTTTCTGCGCGCATGCCACGCGGGCCCCACGCGCAGTTCAGTCACACAGGCACTTGAGTGCCACATTGACCACACGCCGCCCCGCATCCCGCGGGATTTAATGTGCCATTATGCGCAGTTAACTCTGTGGCGCATCGTGGGGGCAGTTTCCTGCGCGGTTTGCGGAGATCGTGCGTAATTAACCGCACCCCACGATCTCCCTCGCGGTGTATAAATAGGGGGTGGGGGGTGAATCCTATTCACTTTTTGCCCCCACCTTTCCATCTCCTTCTTCTTCCTCGCATCTCCTCCACCGCAACGCAGCGCACCTCGCCGGAGTATCGCTCGCCGCCGTAGCACCGCGCACTGCTCACTGCCACCGCGCTGCGCACTGCACCCTGCTCTGCCTCCTTGCTTTCTCCACCGCAAGAAACCACCATAGGCCACCGCCAATCTTCGGCTGCAGCTCCGCCGTCTCCGCCGCAAGCGAACTCCACCTGCTCCTCTCCAATGGCTTCTCAAGAAGCTTCCTCCGTCGAGCACGGTGAAGAAGAGATGGGAGAAGGCTCGACCAGAGCCGCCTGGGAGGGATCTGACGTCACCCAGGAGGAAATCAACTAGCTCCGCAAAACCCGGCGAATCCCGGAAGGGGTGGAGACCAGAATACCCGGCGACGAGCTTATGCCGGATTTGCAACCCGGTGAGTATGTCGTTTTCATGGCTCACTTTGAGCGCGGATTCGGCCTTCCTGCCAGTGACTTCACCAAAAACTTCTTAGAGAAGTTTGGCCTCCAACCACATCACCTTCCAGCCAATGCCATCAACACCCTATCCGCATATGTCTCTTTCACTGAGGGTATCTCGGCCTTTGGCCTACCCTCAATCTCTGGTGCAAATATTTCCAGTTCCGGAAGCAAGTCATCCCGGATGCAGAAAATCCCGGCGCACCGATAGAGACGTCGAGATCCGAGGCCGAGATCGGAGGGGGATCAAGTGCCCCAGAGACCGAGACTATGGATACGTCCGGAGCCGACATTTCGGTTCCGGAACGAACTGTAGATTCCGGTGCTAGCCTCACAGGCACCGAGACAGAGAAGACAAAGACTCCGGCGCAGCCGGAGCAACAGCAACAACAACAGCAACAAGCACCGCCACAACCACACCCGCAGCCGACATCACAGATACCACCAAAACAGGCACAACAACAGCCGCCAAAGCCGGAGCAGCAGCAGCCAAAGCCGACACAGCAGCCTCCAGCCAAGCCGACATCTGCCCAGAAGTCAGCCAAGCCGACACAACAACAGCAAACCAAGCCGACATCTCCTGTGCCGGTACAGAAACGTCCACTGGCACAGAAGACAACCTCTGCAACATCTCAGAAGATGCCGGCTACCACTCTGCAACAAAATCCATAGAGGCAAGTGTCTGTGCCCCAGGGTAAAGGCATTATCTCAGGTAGCACCCAGATCACGGCAGCCGGTGCTTCCCCAGCATGGGAATTTACCACGCTGCGGACTTCAAGTGGGCGAAGCCTGGGCTCACTCAAACATTACAAAATGGACTGGAACAGCGCCGATATGGGCGAAGTGAGCAGCAGGCAGGTCCAGCCGACATTGCAGCCGGCAGGCCCAAGCATGAGGATGCAAAAGATGCACGCAGCGAGGGCGGCTGTGGATGAAGCCGGCAAAACTGCAGAGGTAAACATTCCACTTTGCACCTTTGCACAAGATATGCCGAGTAAGGGTTACTCGTCTTAACCGAGTAAAGATTACTCGGCTCGCACTTTTACAAATAGATATACCATATCCCCAGTCCCCGAGATTTGGGTTGAGTTATTATTACTCGCCCGAGTAAGAAGTACTCGGCGCGAATCTTCACAAACCTCTCTAAGATATCCCTTTTTTCAGCTGTGCACCAATACTCGGACTCGGCTTTATCACAAACTCCTCCTGGAGCACAGGGAGCTTAGCGATAAGCACAAACAGTTGCAGGGTAAGTCATCTTCTGTGCTTTATTTTGCACTTGTCACATTTTAATCATACTAAGCTTGTTATCTCTGGACAGTCGAGCATAAGGCTCTTTCAGATAAGGACAAGGATTGCATTCCCACCTCGGAGCTGGATGCCCAAATCACGGAACGCGATGAAACACATAAGGCCGAACTCCAGAAGGAAAGGGATGAAATATCCCGGTTAAAGTCAGAGCTCGAGAAAGCACAAGGCAAAAACGCCGAGTTGGAGAAGGCTGCGCAAAAGATAAGAAGCGACTGGAAACCGAGGTCCAGAATCTCAATAAGCTTCTTGAGCAAAATCAAACCCGCGCTACCTCGGTTCAGAAGGAGCTGGATGGGCTTAAGGCGAAGGCCGAGACATGGATGTCAGAGCTGGTCACAATCAACTCCGAGATGGCCAGTAAGTTTCCTTCTTCTATCTGCTTCGTCCGACATAACTATGCATGCCGACATGAGACTTATCCCGACTTTTTTGCTTTTTTCCAGAACACTTCCCCCATTCCTAGGCTGCAGCAGAGAACACTACTCGGAAGGCCCGAATGAAGAGAGCCCTATCTTGCCTTGTCCCGGGCACCTGGGAAATTGAGGATCATCTGACGGCTCTGAAAGCGCGTCTGTCACCTCTGAAGGCCGTTGGAGTTGATCTCCTAGATGCCGGCATTTGTGTCTACAAGACACTCTGGCCGTATTTCGAAGCACCGGCATCCGTCACTGAACTGGCGAGTTGCCTGAATGCCTGCGAGGCTAGACTCTGTGAATGGCGCGCTTCAGCTGCCTGAGTTGGAGCAGATGAAGCTTTAACCTTCGTACTATCATGGTACGAAGGGATCAACCTCGACGGGCTTCAAACTCTACGCGCTGGATCCAAGTGGACAACAGATCCGGATCTGATCAAGCGCCGCCAAGAAAGGGCATATTCCTTCATGCGATACGCGCAAATTCATAACTTCGTCGAGGGCCCAGAGGACTCTGATGACGATGAAGAAGACGAGGAAGATGTCGACGAGGAGATCCAAGCCGACACAGCCCCGGGCGCTATCGGCACTGCTGCTCCTTGAATGGATCTCGTCTGCTCCGACATAACTGCTTAACACTTATCGAACTTTAGATTGTTAAATCCCCGGGATGCCGGGTGCAGATGTAATATAAACTCTTATCCTTTTGAACCTTCCAAACTCATGCAATTTAATCGAGACTGGCTACATGCCGAGTCGCTTTAAACTCAAGTCCCCGAGTTTACTTTCTTGTCTACTAAGCTTTGCCATCTTTGCTCTTGTCTACCATTTTGGTGTTTGACAGTCGAGTCACAAGATTTTAATACTTAGCTTACAATACTTTAAACTTTAGAGAAATGACTCAAAGCCATCTGACACAAGGAAAAGAAAGCAACATAAAGGGTTAGAAATAAAACAGCATATGTCGGATCGCCTTTGGGCCAAGTCCCCGAGTTTGTTTTCTTGTCTACCAAGCTCTATAATCTTAGCTCTTGTCTACCATTTTGGTGTTTGACAGTCGAGTCACAAGATCAAAGAAACCGAGTTTACAATACTCCACACACCGAGTTATGACTTAAAAGCCATCCGACATATAAAAGCAATACCGAAACAAGGGGTTAGCAACAAATATACATATATGCCGGATCGCCTTTGGGCCAAGTCCCCGAGTCTGTTTTCTTGTTTACTAAGCTTTGTAACCTCAGCTCTTGTCTACCATTTTGGTGTTTGACAGTCGAGTCACAAAGTCACAAAAAACATAGTATACAGTACTCAAAACTCTGAGTTATGACTTAACGCCATTCGACATATAACACATAAAGAACAGAGATTAACACAGGCAAAATAGATAAAGGCAGTCCCCGAGTTTCCTCAGGGTTCCGACATTTCATATAAAGGGGTACCGAGATACATACATTGCGCCTTTTAAGAGAAAAAGGGGCGAAGCAAAGCTACATTCCATGGTCGTTTAGTTTCCTCTCCTGCCCTGTCCATCATGTTTTTCCTCGGTTCCTGAGCATCTACAAGATAATATGCATCATTGTGCAGAGCTTTGCTCACAATGAATGGCCCTTCCCATGGAGGCGACAACTTGTGCATGCCGGCGGTGCGTTGCACAAGCCTAAGCACCAATTCTCCCTCGCGAAACACGCGAGGATTTACTTTCCGGCTATGATAGCGTCGGAGATTTTGCTGATATATTGCTGATCTCGACAGCGCGAGATCTCGTGCTTCCTCGAGCAAATCAACATCATTCTCCCGAGCTTCCTTTACCTCGGATTCTGTATACAGAGCAACTCTTGGTGAGTCATGCTGTATGTCGGTCGGCAGGACCGCTTCTGCTCCGTAGACAAGAAAAAATGGCGTATAGCCAGTAGAGCGATTCGGTGTAGTCCTGAGACTCCACAGTACAGCTGGTATTTCATCCAGCCAACATCCCGGAGCACGGTGCAGTGGCTCAATCAGCCGGGGTTTTATGCCGGACAGCACCAAAGCATTGGCTCTTTTAACTTGTCCATTGGACTCCGGATGCGCGACCGAGGCGAGGTCGAGCCGGATCCTTTTTTCCTCGCAGAACCAAGCAAACTCACCCACGGCGAAATTAGTGCCATTATCCGAGATAATGCTATGTGGATAGCCATATCTCAGGATTATGTCTTTCAAAAAAGACACAGCAGTGCGGCCGTCACACTTCCTTATAGGCTTCACTTCTATCCACTTGGTGAACTTGTCCACCATCACCAGCATGTGGGTCAGATTACCTCGAGCACGCTTGAATGGCCCCACCATGTCCAGGCACCACACAGCAAATGGCCATGTGATGGGAATAGTCTTGAGTGCTGAACCGGTATATGTATTTTCCTGGCATACATCTGACATCCATTGCACTTTCGGACGATATCTTCTGCTTCTTGTAATGCACTGAGCCAATAAAATCCATGCCGAAACGCCTTGGCCACCAGGGCTCTTGAAGATGCGTGCTGTCCGCATTCTCCTTGATGAATTTCAAGGAGAAATTCTCGCCCTTCTTCTAGTTCAACACAGCGTTGAAGTACACTGGTTGCACTTCTCTTGTACATCTCACCGTTGATGATGGTATAGCTCTTGGACCTTCTTTGTATCTGTCTTGCCAAGACCTCATTACTTGGCAAACTATCATTCATCAAATAGGACATTATAGGCTGTACCCAAGCTGGCACAGCCCGAGCAGTGAAGACATGTTCATCAATGTCCATGGGCTCCACCGACATTGCCTCAGCCGACATAAGCTGATGAGTCCCCGGGTACTCCCAAGCAGTCCCCGGGTTCTCCCAAATCCATCCGACATCCACATCCATCGAAACGACATCAGGTTCCGGATTTACCGGGATGAATATTGAGTCGGATTCAGGTGAAGGTTTGATTGAGGGCTTCCGAAGATGCTCGAGCGATATGCCGGGCGGGATAGCCCAACTTGGACAGTATGTCGGCAGCTTCATTATCTTCCCGAGGTATATGACGGAACTCGCAACCATCAAAATACCCGAGATCTTCTGGACATGAAACCGATATGAAGCCATGTTGGCATCCAAGGCATCCCAATTGCCAGAAACTTGCTGGACCACAAGATCCGAATCCCGAAGCATTCTATCCGGCGAATACCGATTTCCTTGGCCACTTTGAGCCCATGGACCAATGCCTCGTACTCAGCCACATTATTAGATGCCGCAAAATGAATTTGCAGGACATATTTCAGCTGATCTCGCTTTGGCGAGGTCAGCACTATACCGGCACCTGATCCGTTGCACAATTTGGACCCATCGAAATGCATTCTCCAGTAATTGGGGTCTGGCAATGGAGGTTCATATTGCATCTCGGCCCAATCGACGAGGAAATCAGCCAAAGCTTGAGACTTGATGGCATCTCTTCTTTCATAGTGCGGAGTGTAAGATGACAGCTCAATGGCCCACTTGGCCACTTGGCCACTTGCATCTTTATTGCCCATGATCTCCGAGATAGGAGCGGCACACACCACCGTCATAGGGTGCTCTTGGAAGTAATGCTTGAGTTTCTTAGCCGCCATATAGACACCATAGGTCATCTTCTGGTAATGCGGGTTATTCTGTTTTGACAAGGAGATCACCTCGCTTAGGTAATATACCGGTCTCTGCACCTTTTTCCCATCTTCATCTCGCTCCACCACCACCACAGCACTAACAACCCGGTTAGTGGCTGCTACATAGAGCAACATCGACTCTTTGGGTAGTGGCGAGGCCAGTATCGGTGCTGAAGCCAGCATCTTCTTTATGTCATGAAATGCCACATCTGCCTGCGGTGTCCAGGTAAATTTATCAGATTTCTTCATTAGCTGATACAAGGGCAATGCCTTCCCCCCATTCGGCCAATAAACCGACTCAAGGATGCCAGGCAACCAGTGAATCTCTGGACATCCTTGAGACATCTCGGTAGCTTCATGCTTTCAATAGCTTGGATCTTCGTTGGATTAGCTTCGATACCTCGGCTTGACACAAGGAAACCGAGTAACTTTCCTGTCGGCACACCAAATGTGCATTTGTCTGGGTTAAGCTTCAACCGAAATCTTCTTAGGTTGGCAAATGTCTCCCTGAGATCATCGAACAGAGTTTTCTTCTCCTTGGTCTTGATGACGATATCATCGACATACACCTGCACATTCTTGCCAATTTGCTCATGCAAACATTTTTGCATGCACCTTTGATAGGTGGCACCAGCATTTCCCAGACCAAAGGTCATAACACGATAGCAATAAGCCCCGTACGGGGTAATAAAAGATGTCTTTATTTGATCAACAGGATTCAAAGGTATCTGGTGGAAACCAGAATACGCATCTACAAAAGACAACAATTCACATCCCGCTGTAGAATCGATCACTTGATCAATCCGAGGCAGCGGAAATGGATCTTTAGGGCATGCCTTGTTTAAGTTTGTGTAATCAATACACATGCGCCAAACTATGGCTACATTCGGATCATCTTTTTTCTTTTCCACCAGGACCGGATTAGCCAACCAGTCCGGGTGCAGTACCTCCATGATAAAGCCAGTTGCAAGCAGCCTAGCTAGCTCATCACCAATAGCTTTTCTCCTCTCTGCAGCGAAGCGCCGCAGAGGTTGCTTCTCGAGCTTTACATCTGGCCTGACATGTAATGAGTGCTCAGCCAACTCCCTCGGTACACCCGGCAGGTCCTGATTTGACCATGTAAAGATGTCCGATTCTCACGGAGGAAGTGGATGAGCTCGCTTTCCTATTTGCCATCCAGACCGGCACCAATGATGACGGTACGGTCCGGGATCTCACTATCAACCGAGATCTTCTTTGTCTCTTTGGACGCCTGAAATGCTGCACTTGGCTGCGGGTTCCCCATACCCGGCATACCGAGTTGAGATGACTGCGCCAATGCTACCACTTCGTGTATCTTTCTCTTCTCTGCAGCAATGACCAGTGACTCGGCTAAGAGAGAACCAGCCGAGGCACATTCCATGGACCGCTTGTAATTGCCCGAGATGGTGATAATACCATTTGGTCCCGGCATCTTCATCTTGAGGTAGCCGACATGCGTGGAAGCCATGAATTTGGCCAATGCCGGTCTGCCGAGTAAGGCATGATATGGGCTTTCGAGGTCCACCACCTCAAACTGAAGACTCTCAGTTCTGCAGTTCTCTCTGGTACCGAATAAAACATCGATCCAGACTTTGCCCATCGGTGCACAAGAGACACCCGGCACAATACCATGAAAGGTAGCCCGTCTTGGCTGCAGCATATTGTCAGCGAGGCCTAACTTGAGCATGGTATCCGGTACATGATATTGATACTGCTCCCATTATCAATGAGAACTCGGGAAAACTTGACATTGATATCGGACCCGATCAATGTCGGATCCACCACTAGAGCATAACCCCCTGGGTTAGGCATGACCTTGGGATGGTCCTCAATACTCCAACTGATCTTCTGATCAGACCAGTACATGTATTTAGGCACAGCCGGCATGACGGCATTTACCTCCATTGCACGCCTATGCTGGCTCTGCTTGTCAGTTGACTCGTTTATGAAGACCATGTAACTCTGGTGATGCTCTTGATACTCATTCCGGCGACTCGGCCCAGCATTGTTGTTGTTGCCTCGGTTATCCACCTGATTGACATTTTCCGGCTTCCTCCGGGTATCCACAGGCTTTGGGGGTGTACTCAAAGCTTGAGTGTTTGCACCCGTAAGCGGTAGATTTGCACCAGTACGCAGGGGTTGCCTGCCTTGCTGAAATGGTGAGGGCAATGAATTTCCCCCTTCCCTTGCTATGCGCTGATACCAGCTGCACTGCCGAGTAGTGTGATTAGCAGGCTTGCTGGGATGCGGAGTGTGGTAGCTGCAAGGCCCATCCAACATCATCTCGAAGGTGAACCTCGGTCTGTCCTCCCAAGGCTTCTTCTGGTCAGTCCACTGCTTCTTGCCATCTTGATTCGGCCCCCATTGATTGCCACTACTCTTCTGACGCTGGCTATTGCCGGCATCTGGCTGCTCTTGATTAACCGCAGCAACATGATTTGACCCGTATCGGTAATCTGGACGGTCATCTCTCCTCTTGTTTCTTGGATCTTGGCGGACATGTGGCCTGATTGACCCGAAACCATCATTGACCGGATAGCCCTTACTCGGCTCAACCGAGGTCAGCAATGGCTGAGTTGGGTCACCCAAAGCATACATATCGGCTATTTTGATTGTCTCGGCTAAGGAAGCCGGCATCTCCCTCTGTAATCTCTGCCAGAGCATAGTGCCATGTCGGCACCCTTGAGCGAACCAAGAAATGGCTTGCGATTCAATGACCCCTTCACAGGAGTTTCGTATTGTACTCCATCTTGTCAAGTAATCTCCGTCAGTTTCATCATTTCTCTGCCGGCACAAGGAAAGTTGCTGAGGACGATTCGGCCTCTTGTATGTGCTGGTGAATTTACTGACGAAAGCATCCGAGAAGTCCAGCCAGCAATCAATGTTATTTTCTGGCAAATTGTTCAGCCAGATCCGGGCTGGACCTTCTAACATTTGCGGGACATACCGCACAGCCCATCGACGATTTTCTCCAGCAATATGCACCGCTGTGACATAGTTTGCCAGCCAATCTTCCGGCTTAGTACTGCCGTCATAGGGTTTTGTGCCCCGGGCTAGCTGGAAATTCAGCACCGGTGGCTCCCTCATAATGCGATGTCCAAAACAAGCAGGACCAGGGGGGCCCTGCTCTTCCAGAAGCTCCGACATAAAGATTCTGTCGAGCTTGTTGCGGACATCGTGTGCCGGCAACTGCCGAGTTCCTAGCCGAGATCCGAGCGCACCCTCGGAAACTAGACATTCAGATCTCGGGTACCCGGCTTTCTCCCTAGCCGAGTAGCCGTCGTCATGCCGGTTGGTCCTTGGATCACCACCTGAATACTGAGCAGCATGCCCGGCACCACGATGCTGCGGAGGGGGATTTGGTGCCGGATAGCGAGGTGGTTGGCCTTGACCATCCGAGCTGCGGCCGTGCCCAGCCGGGTTGGCTTGGCTGGCATCACGGTTGCCTTGACCGAGATCGGGATTTCTCCGCCCGAGATTGCCTTGCTAGGCTTTCTGCTTTCCAGCATAAACCGGATCGTAGGTCTGCATTTGCTTGCTTTTACCGGAGTTCACACTCCGGTAAGGCTCTTCGCCGACAAGCGGAGAGGACGCCTGACCACCAGATTTTCCACCGACATTGCTAGCCGAGTGAACGATCCGGGATCCGCCAGCACCTGGGTTAGCCTTGAAATATGCCTCATTTTGACGGTTAGCCACAGTTACTAATTCATTTGCACGCTCCTGCTGCTTATGCCGGGCTTCCCCGGATAAACCTGACAACTCGGCTATAGCTGCCTCTGCAGCTCTAAGGTTCTTAGCAGGAGTGCTATATTTAGGCTTATCAGCCGACATGCGAGTAGCAGACATATCAGAACTTGATCTACCATCTCTAGCAATCTCAGCATTGAGGTTTCTACCTCGGTTACGCACATCACCTATGCGGCTAGGTCGGTTTGCTACTGGAGTAAAACCATGAGCTGTGTTATACTCACGGAGAGAGATGTCGAATTCTTGCCTGACTCGGGCTACCTCGATAGCCTCCTGAAGTAGACTCTGACGCTGCTCCTCCAACTGAGCTTGCGCCAGAGCAGTATTCGCGTTGGGGCGACCGGCATGCCCAGCTTCGCGATTGCAACCCGAAGAGGATCCGGCCTCACCGGCATACTGGATGGGCCAGCACGATCAGCGCAATTCTCCGGTTTCTCCAAGGGAGGACGTCCGGATCTGGTGGACTTGGCGCCGGCATCGGCATTACCGACATCACCTTTGCCGGCATCGGCACCCGGAGCGGTCATCATGACCTCCGCGCAGTTAGCGGGGCGAGTGCTACGCCTGCCGCGAACCGCGCAGACAGCAGGGGGATCTTCAGCCACATGCACCCTTTCGGGATACCTGCAGACAACCTCGGTGGCAACGTATACCTGATGCTCGCCGAAGTTGATGAGGCAGCCGTTCCTCGGGAACGGCTTGCTGCCGAAGCAGCCAGCGTTATCGCTGATGAAGCTGAGCGAGCCGAGTCTGAGGACAAGGCCACAGACCACACGCTCGCCCGAATCGATGATGGAGCCCGTCCGGATGGAAACTCCAGCCAGCGCCGCTGCTAGCCCCACGGTGGGCGCCAACTGTCGTGGTGGTATCACGGCAAATGCCATAGGATGGCTTAAGTTGGGGCCGATGGACACTGTTGGTACCGGAGGAGGGATGGTGCAGTGAAGACCGCACACGGAAGACAAATAAAAACACACACGATGTTCCCAGGTTCAGGGCCCTCGTGAGGAGGTAACACCCCTACTCCTGCCTGTCTGAGTATAAATGAGATGAATCAGTGTACAAGATTGCTCCTAGAGCTGTATTTGCTAGGCTATGGTATGAACTCAAGAACAAGTGATCTCCTGGAAGGAGCTCATATGCTTGCCGGGTAGTGTCTAGTGAGAAGCTCTTCTGGTGTCTCTTTTATCTCAGATGGCTCGGGCCTCTCTCTCCTTGGATAGCCTAGGTACCTTATATACTGGTACCCAGGTTACACTGAAGATATTTCTTCTCTCCTGCCTACTAGCGCAAGAGTCTTCCTAGGTCATCATCATGTTGCTCTGACCTCTGCTGCAGACAGGACAAGACCTCCCCTGTCTTGTCAGACATCTCCTGCAGAGGAAGACACTGCCTTGCCCTGACAGACATCTCCTGCAGGACATGGCATGTCTTCACCTGGTCTTGTCTCACGCATGCCCAAGATCCCGGGCGGTGCGTGGATGGTGCCTTGAGCCCCATGCCAGCTATTATGGCCACCAAAGTCCTGCTTAGGTCATCCCTAGTCTGTCACCTCGGGGGCTGTCACCCATAGCCACAGAGTCTCTGCCTTTCACTAGTAGGGAAGTGCCTTTCTGTGGCGCACCAAAAATTGTTTCTGTGGCGCATGGTCGGTGCGCCACAGAATTCTCGCCACAAAAATGTGAATTCTGTGGCGCACCCCCAGATGCGCCACAGAAAACCAGAATTCTGTGGCGCACCCCTACCCCGTGCGCCACAGAATTCTCAAAAAATTCAAAAATTAAAAAATGCAAAAAATTCAAAAAAGCTTCAAAAAAATTCAGAAAAAACAAAAAATGAAATAATATGGAAATTCCTAATTATTTGAATTTTTTTGGATTTTTTGAATTTTTTGAACTGATGACCTCCCGCTAGGTCACCCATCCTTGAATTGCTCCAACCCTAGCACGTTTAACTTCTAAATTCTATCCAGTCCAGCTACCCCTATGCTACTCAAGTCTTACTGATATATATATCATATGAACCCTCTTAAGTGTTGTATGTGTATATGTGTGGTATGTGTTATATATGTGTGTTTTTAAATTTCAAAATTTTCAAAAACTTCTAAAGTTTCAACAGGAGATTCAAAAGTTTCAAAAAATCCAAAAAACTTAAAAAAATCCAAAAAAATCCAAAAAATTCAAAAAAGTCAAAACACTTCAAAAAAATCAAAAAAGCCAAATAATTCAACAATCTTCTTTGTTATATATTTCTGTGTTTTTTTTTGGACTTTTTGAATTTTTTTGAAATTTTATATTTTTTTGAATTTTTTTGATTTTGTAGAAAAAATCTTCTGTTTAAACTTTTTTTTCAGTTTTTTGCAAAAAAAGGTCAAAATTCATATTTTAAAATTTCTATACCAACTAGACACTAAAATCTAACTACATCTCAAAGGATTTTATTTTTTGAACGCCACAGAAATGCATGCGCCACAGAAATGTGAGTTCTGTGGCGCATGGAGCACATGCGCCACAGAAATGTGACTTTCTGTGGCGCACCAGGCTACGTGCGCCACAGAAATGCGCACACTACCCATGCGCCACAGAAAGTCACAAGGTGCGCCACAGAAAGTGAGATTTCTGCGGCGCATATGGCCTGGTGCGCCACAGAAAGTCACTTTCTGTGGCGCATGTAGCCTGGTGCGCCACAGATAGGAAATCCACAGAAAGGCACTTCCCTACTAGTGTTTGTCTTCTTGTGCTTGTCTCTGACATCTCAGTTGGACAGGACATGGCCTTCCCATGGCTGACCATGGTTCCCACGCGCATGCGCGCTCTGGAATATGGGAGGAGCATGATGCCTCGTTATCAACGCTATCACGCCTGACCCTGCTCCGTGTTTGCAGGGACAGGACACTTCCATTGACTTTAGGCACATATGATCCGAGATCACATCCGCCCTCCTTATGCCGGTTCTGCTATGCCGGATGAGCATACGTCGGTTCACTCTTCCCTGCAAATAAGACGTAGCTAGGTTATACGATATACCATGGGTATGCCGGTCAGGGTATGCCGGTCTGGCAAGTTGGTTATTCTTCCGTGGCTATATCGGCTCATGCCGATTAAATGTTATGCCGGGTCAACCGTGACCCGGTCCACGTTATGTCGGTCAACCATGACCAGGTCCACTCCTGGACATCACTTTCCACCCTGCCATGACCCTATCCGGGGGTCACCCCCCGACAAACCGTGTCATAGTCGCTGCTGCCTCCCCAAAGCCGTTTTCGATGGCATGGCCTAGTGGTGGGGAGGGGCTGATGCCTTCCCACCCACCCGAGTTCAAGTCATCATGCTTGCAATTTCGGTGATGTTGCACCATCCTCTATCAAAAGTCACGTGGTTCTCCACGTTAAAGTTCATTTTTTTAAACCTCCCACGCTGCCATTGGGCTCTATACTGTTAGCCGGGATACCCTGCGCCTGAGAACCCAGGCATAAAAAATATCCATGTATATAACAGAGCCTCTTGTGAAAGAAAGCGCGTGAGCAAGGGAAATCTCTTTTGTGGGCTGTGTAAAAACTACAAATTTCGGCGCTACAAAAACAACTTTTCACGAGACATTGTTTTGTCTTTATGAAAGTTATAAAAAAATGTCTTCTTTTAGCGGAACTTTTCGTGCGGACATAGAAGATGCGGATGTATAACCGAAGTGTTTGTTTATAACTTTTTAACATTTTAAAATATTTTTTTCATAATAGGTGCATCTAATGTCAAAACATTGTGTCCACCGAGCAAAGCACTATAGATTAGATTAGGTTAAATTAGATAGGGAAAGACATGATTCCTTTCCAATCCAATCACATCAACCCAAGGTTGCAAGCATGCCTGCCTGCACGATGATGCTAATGGAACCACAAACCTAGCTTAACACCGCTGTTCACGAATCATTAATTACAATTCTCACCCTGATGTGCCTTGCCCTTTGTCACCATCGTGTGTCTGATGATTAACACGGAAAGTGGCGATTGTGATAATGTCAGTGCCCAGTGCCCTGCCTGGACTGAAATAAGGGGGCGGTGCATAGTGGTGAAGCAAGGCCAAACAAGTGCTAGTGATTCTGGTCCGGCCGGGAATTTCTGTTGTGTTTGCACCCGTCTGTTTCTTGCTCCCCAGGCATCTCATTATTCAAACGGGGAGGGCTTTGGACTCAACTTTAAGGGTGATTGATTTGATATTTTGATTCTGTGAAAAGTTGCCCTGAATCTAGTATTCTCACGTGTGAGATTAACTGGGTGAAGGAGCAAAACGGTGGCAAAAGGAAGAGATGTGTCATCCTTGTAGCCAGCGTATCATGCATGGTGATCTTGAGATGACGGCTGCTTCAGGTTAGTGATGTCCCATTAGGCCTCTGTCCGCATAGTGGCAACCAAAGATCTTACTCGGTTTTCGTTCGCAGTTTCGCATCTGCGAACAGGACAACAAAAGATCCTACTCCGTTTGCGTTTAGTTATGATTAAAAGAAGACACACATGTCGCGTCGGTACACGGCGGTTCGTGTGGACGTACAACCGCCGCCGCGTTGCTTCGGGGTGGCGTTCGCACCGCTTCGCATCAATATAACCATCCTCGCCGGCCTCACGTCGCTCATATTCTCTCCGTGAACCACCTTCCACAACTCACTCGCCATGTCGTTGACTGATAAGGAGGCCGTGGTGGCCGATCAGGAGCAGGAGAAGGAGGCCGTGGTGGCCGCCGAACAGGAGCAGGAGGCCGAGTCCGATCAGGAGCAGGACGCCGATCAGCTCAGCCATTGCTTCGTCGGCAGCATCCTACGCCACAAAACAGCGACATATTGCAATATAAGTGTATGTACACACCAATAATTTGTGTACAATTTGCATCTACCCGCTGGCAACAAGTGCACACACCAACAATTTGCATCTAGCCGCTGGCAATAAGTGCACACACCAACAAATTGCATCTCGCGCCGGTAATAAGTGCGCACAACAACAGTCTGCCGGGCAACACAATAAATGAACAGATCAGCAAGATAAATAGCACGCACCTCGCTGAGTGGGTCGGCCGCGTTGGCGCCGTCATCATGCCCGAAGAGGTGACCGTGGGAAGCGGTCGCATCGCCGCTTTTGGATGCCGTCCGCCGCATCGCCGGCGAGTCGGCAAACAACGGCGCCTCATTCAGATCGATGGACGGCTCGTCGGGGGATGGACTGCCGCGAAATCTGCGACTGGTAGTAGGCGTCGTCGAAGTAGGCCGGGGCAAACGGCGACCCGCAAAAGACGGCGGCGCTGGCTGGGCTAGAGCTACTTTGGATCATGGCGATCAACATCTCGGTCGTATCTTTTGGCGAGGGCTCATTCGTCGCCTTGTCCTTCGCCTTCAGTCGCCTGAGTTGTCGACGGTGGGAAGCGGCTGTGCGCAGGTCGGCCTGGCTCAGCGGTGCCTTGACCATCGGCACCGAAAGCTCCTGCGGCTCCCGCTTCATCGCCTTCTTCTTCGGCTGCGACGACGTCGTCGGCTTGCGAACCCCCTTCGGTTCGAGAGGCCGACGGGCTTTGGCGGCATGGTGGCGGAATGCGATTTGGTCGCGGCGACGGCGAAAGGGTTTTGAAAATGGAGGGAAGATCCAGAATTTTGGCGCCGGGTGCGGCAAGGTAGATGATGGGGAAATGGGCGCGGCGCGCTGTGTATATGACGGGCGGGTCACACCTGTCAGAGGTCATGTTCGCCCCCATGTATGGTATCCGAGAGGGCCTCCAAACATGGAGGCACTCTCGGGGTGTCGGACACGATTTCGCTCGGCCCAACACTTTGGGGGTGCCGCTGGCGGTCGATTTTGGTGTCCGGACCCAATGGGTCTTTGGGGTCGTTTGGAAGGTGTGGTGACGATACGTAGGATCCGATAACATGAGATTGTGCGCCTGCACGTACCTACTCTGCTCTCGATCTTGTGTCGACGCTGAAACGGGAGCAGGAACGGTATTTTGCATTGCTCCATGCATGCATGTGTGCCCTGCCGCCGGAGCAGCACCGATCTCCCTCCTCCATGATTGAGCAGCGCCACACCTCGCACAGCACTGGTCGATAGAGCTGTCACGGTCGATCTCACCTCATGGACGTGGGCAGACCCTAGGTTGTGATCAACCTAGGGTCATCTTCTTCTCCGGTCCATGGATCTTTCTGCATCGATCTACGCGCCTTTGGCATGTGCGGGGTGGAGATGAGAGAGGACACCCTATATTTTTTTTTCGTTAATATGTTTTCTTGTGATGTTGATTTTTGATTAACCATTAACATAGATGTTCGGCTCCATTCCATCCCCCAAAAGAAAAAGGTTGTCCACATCCAATCAGACTTTAAGCGTTTGATAGTTTTGCTATCTGATCCGGTGGTTTCAGATAGCATAACTCGCCAAATCACGTCGCTGTTTGCAAAGCCGGCTAGCTCTGGTTAGTCGACCGAGCTAGATCGACGGCTCTACGCATGCGACGTTTTTCATTCGGAACAAAATTAAACCCTACAGACGCAAACATTGCCTGCCGGTGGGTGTTACGTACATGCATGATATGAACGGGCATTCACTGTGCGGTGAATTGTTTCTTTCCCTCTGCTTGTTTTGTTGCTTCCGGCCTTGTCGTTCATTCATGCACTCGTAGCCAGCTATAGGTATAGCTGCCGTGAATTGTTTCTCCAGGACCTTCCTTGTGCCTATGCATGCGGTGCAGTGCAGTGAAATGACGGGTGCACCAGGCAAAGAACATGAAACCTTCCTGCTAAGCCTAAGCGCTACCTAAACCAGCCACGGCGTGCCATCGGCATGTGCGGGGTGGAGAGGACGGAAGACACCCATATATAGACTCGAACACATTTATCGTTTGTTTTAGGGTTTTCTTGTGATGTTGATTTTTGATTAATCATTAATGTAGATCGTTGGCTCCTTCCAAAAAAGGTGGCTGTCAACTTTGGCTCGCGAGCTACAGTGCCCCCTCCATTTTAAATAAAAATATTACAAAGATATATTTACAAGTTTAAAAACTCCCAAAAAAATTTGGATGTAGCTAATGTTGTATCCCAAAAGCAGGCTAAACAATATAGTTTCAAATACCCTGTAGTATGTGTTAGCCAAAAATGAAAAAATCTTGAAAATTTGCATACTCATATCTCACCTCATGGACGTGGGCAGACACAGAGATGGAGGGGTATGCGCGCTCATCCTCAGGGAATCATAATATTTTTTTTTTGGGTTATTCACCTTGAAATTTTTGTCCATTATAAACCCCATCTAAAAAGATGCCGTTAACATGTGTCAAGTCAAAATTTATAAAATTTGACCAAATGTATTACTCCCTCGGTCAGCAGTAATATGTCGTTTTCTCTTTGGGTCCTCCATTTTTCAGCCATCAATTTATTCAGCATTACATGAGAACAATGTCATGAAAATTTTATCATTGAAAATTGTATTCGTATATGAATTCAACACTATAACTTTTAAAGCACGTGACTGAAGTTTTATTCGACAAAATAATGGTCAAGGTTGAAACTCGTTAAACGGGTGTGACATGTAACTGTTGACAAAGGGGGTATTTGGATTGGGAACTTGTAAAACTTAGGTTTAGTTTGTCTCAAAAGTACATGCTCATGCAATAATATTTTCTTATGTTTTACACATATTTTATAGCAGAACTTTGTGGTCGGAGGTAAATCTTGAGACCATGTCATTGTAAAAAAACAAGATGTCTATTAGCGATAGGGAGAAATTAGCTTTTGGCTAAGAGTTGATATGTCTTACCTATTTTAGACTTAAAAACAGGAGTTTATAAAATCGTCATATGTTGCAAAACCGCTCGAATTATAGGTCAACTTCAAACCTCACACTACATATTTATCAAAAGAGGCAACTAACCATCTAGTAATTATGTCGGACATCTTATTGTGATCTACCTAGGGTCATCTTCTTCTCCGGTCCATGGATCTTTCTGCATCGACACATATACAACTTTTTTATTCCGGCGACGGCGCAGAAAATCGACGCCAACATCTACGCGCCTTTGGCATTTGCGGGGTGGAGATGAGGGAGGACACCCCTATAGACTGGAATGCATTTTTTTTCGTTAATATGTTTTCTTGTGATGTTGATTTTTGATTAACCATTAACATAGATGTTCGGCTCCATTCCATCCCCCAAAAGAAAAAGGTTGCCAACATCCAATCAGACTTTAAGCGTTTGATAGTTTTGCTATCTGATCCGGTGGTTTCAGACAGCATAACTCGCCAAATCACGTCGCTGTTTGCAAAGCCGGCTAGCTCTGGTTAGTCGACCGAGCTAGATCGACGGCTCTACGCATGCGACGTTTTTCATTCGGAACAAAACCCTACAGACGCAAACATTGCCTGCCGGTGGGTGTTACCTACATGGATGATATGAACGGGCATTCACTGTGTTTCTTTCATCAGCTGCTTGTTTTGTTGCTTCCGGCCATAGACTGATCATACGTTCATTCATGCACATATGCATGCGGTGCAGTGCAGTGAAATGACGGTTGCACCAGGCAAGAGCATGAAACATTCCTGCTAAGCCTAAGCGCTACCTCAACCAGCCTAGCTAGTTCATGTGTTTATATATGTATAATCTTTTGCTCCTTCCAAAAAAGGTGGCTCGCGAGCTACAGTGCCCCCTCCATTTTAAATAAAATATTAAAAAGATATATGTACAAGTTTAAAAACTCCCAAAAAAATCTGGATGTAGCTAATGTTGTATCCCAAAAGCACGCTAAACAATATAGTTTCAAATACCTTGTAGTATGTGTTAGACAAAAAAACTTGAAAATTTGCATACTCATATCTACACTTTTATCTTTTTTTGTATAGCTTAGAATTTAATTTTTTTTTAGAAAAGAATACAAAGTATTTGAAACTGAATTTTTTGTAGGTTTGTGGAATAGACCATTGATTATATCCGGATTTGTTCTTTTAGGGTGCAGCCGGCACAGATCGCTCCGCCTCCGTCCGTACGGAGGTAGGAGACGCCTCAATAGTTGCGTTTGGGCTTAGCTGGGCCGCACTTTCTTGCGAATCGGCCCCTCTCTGTTGCGTTTGGGCTTAGCTGGGCTGCACTTTCTTTCGAATCGGCCCGAGCGACGAGTGCTGCGGCGGCGGATGCTACGGCTGGTTCGGCGGACCAGGAGGGTTTGGGCCAGGAACGTACTGGTACAACGGCCCCTTGTACTTGGGCGCCGGCGAGAAACGTCGTGTTGCTGCCCCTGGTCGCAGGTGGCTTATTTCGTGTTAACTCGATCTTCGTGCCTAACACATTTCGGCAGTAGATATTATATTGTACTGGTGGCGCACATTACTTTTTACTTTATAATAGAGCAAAGAACAAAACTGCGCCGCATTCTTCATTTATTTGCCACATTACTTTGACACAACTTTTTTGAAATATATATATAGCTACGAGCTATTCTACAACCGGTTGTAGAATAGTGCCCTACAACCACTTCTGTACTTCTTGCGTGCTTTCTATGTACTTCTCTGCTTATTTGCGAATTTCACTAGCTGTTTTCTTCGGTATTTCTGCCGTAGTTTTTGAACCATTTATCCAAATTGAGCAAACTATATACCGTTGAAAAGCTAATGAAATTCCGCATCTTTTTTGTGTCATACAGTTTTTGCAAATTCGTTACGATTTTAAAACAATTTTGAAAAAACTCGAATCTGTGAAAAAATCACAGAGAACGTATTTTCAAAATAATTTCTCAATCGTTTAACGGAAATTTGCAAATGACATGCAGTTGAAAACATAATGAAATTCCGCATCTTTTCCTTTCAGATCATTTTTTCAAATGCATTACGGTTTTAAACCAATTTTAAAAATACCGAAATCCAAAAATATCACAGAAATGTATTTTGTCAATATTTTCTCAACCGCTTATTGGAATGATGCAAATGATATGCCGTTGGAAAGCTGCTGAAATTCCGCAACTTTTTTGTTTTTACGGTTTTTCCAAATTCGTAACCTATTAAAATTAATTTTAAAAATACTACATGCTGTAATGAGGCATATACGGGCGGACGGTATTTCGTCCGCTGTTTTTGAACTACTTATCGGAATGATGCAAATGATATGACATTGGAAAGATACCGACTATACTCAAATTTTTCGTTCACATTGATTTCGCAAATGCTTTACGGTTTAAGAGTAATTTTAAAAGTTCTAAAAACGGAATACCGATGTTTCATGGAGGTGGTGAGATCAAATTGACTAGTTAGGCAATTTGATTCGTCGTGGAATGCACTATCTAATGAAACTACACTCATGTTACACCATATGGAGCTACTTGTACCAACGTTTGATGCATCTATAGCTCAAACAGTCAAGATTAGTATGATTTATTTCCGTCGCGGAAAAACAGAATACTGTACTTCCTTCAACACACGGTTGAACTTCCCGGTATTTGCATGTGTACTGCCAACGGAATTTTCGTGATTAGTGTTCAGTAAAATAACGATAACTTTCTCATACGGCGTGTGTTCTAGGTGAATGACCACTCATAATGCTCGGATTGAAAAGGCACATCTATTAAAGTTACCGGTGAAACCGGTAACAAAAATATCAAAAATCGATTGCTAAGTGTGTTTTTCTCTCGGTCAAAGTTCGGTCAAACCTATTTTGCCCCTTTAAAAAAATATTTGACAACCCATCCGGCCTCTGAATCGAGTGATTATTTTTGTGTTAGAAAGATGGAGTGATGATCTATGTACGAGAAATTTAGAAAAAATGTGTACTTCCTTCTGCAACCATGTGTACTTCCGGGGAGGAGATACTGCACTTCCCTCGACACACGAGTGTACTGCCGTCAGGTTTTTTCGTGATTAGTATTAACTAAGACAAACAAGTTCCGTTTGGGTGTGCACGGCCTGTTATTAAAGTGTGTACTGCACATCTTATGTATTTGTACTTCTAGACGAATTTTTAATCTTCATTGTGACTTATGGTTGGGGGTAGGGCCTTAGATCTAATATAGTTTTAGAATTAGTTTTAAATTATTCCTGTAGTGACGTATATGTTTTGTACTGCTTGTATTGCATTTCTGTACTTCTATCGTGCCAAGGTTGTACTGCTTGCTGTCAGACACTGTACTGCTATTTAATTATCAAATCTCTATTGGACTTCTTGGCTATTTCTTTCTTGCATAAATGAACTTTCTTGCATAAATGAACTTCCCATGTTCTATCTGTAGTTTATTACTTTGATTAATATTGGTTTTAATTTTAGGTTGTTTAAATTATTCCTATAGTGACGTATATGTTTTGTACTGCTTGTATTGTATTTCTGTACTTCTATCGTGCCAAGGTTGTACTGCTTGCTGTCAGACACTGTACTGCTATTTAATTATCAAATCTCTATTGGACTTCTTGGCTATTCCTTCTTGCATAAATGAGCTTCCCATGTTCTATCTGTAGTTTATTATTTTGATTAATATTGGTTTTAATTTTTAGGTTGTTTAAATTATTCCTGTAGTGACGCATATGTTTTGTATGGCTTGTATTGCATTTCTGTACTTCTATCGTGCCAAGTTTGTACTGCTTGCTGTCAGACACTGTACTGCTATTTAAAAATAAGGGCACCATGAAGCCCGTGCTCCAAATGGACTTTCCACATCATTACTGCTAGAACGAAATGCGTCCACTGCCCTGAAATGAACCATTGAGCCAGATTTTTACAAGCTGCAATACATCAGTAGCCACATTGAAAATTGTTGAGCCTTTTCCACCACACAATTCGTTGTCTTATCCTCTCTGCCTTCTGACCTCATTTCTTCATTCTTTATTCATTTCTAATGCACGTACAAAACGGCTTCATCGTTAGAAACAAAGGGATGAGCAAATCGCACACATGTAAGGAGACAAGCGGCATCGTCGGCGCACGTAGTGATGGAAGCAGCCGCTGCTTGGTGTCGCATTTGACGGAGAAACACGACGATGGACTGGCAGGACCGAGGGCGCTGTTCGGGGAAGAGCGCGGTTGTAGCGGCCGGGGAGCACGTGGATGCGAGACCGGGACAGCGCGCCAACGAAGCGGCCGGGCAGCGCAAGAAGCCGGCGGTCGAACAGCCCGTGGATGCGGCGGCCAGGAAGCGCGTGGAGGCGACGCTCAGGGCAGCGCGCCGACGCGGCGGCCGAGAAGCTCGGGATACGGCGGTCGCGGCAGCGCACCAATGCGGCGGCCGGGGAAGCACGCAGATGCGACGCGTCTGGTTGGTGCGCGCAGGTCTGGATCCTCGGCGGCGGCACGCGGGAAGGTCGGTACGGAGGCGGGCAGGAGGCGCGCGGGATCTCCAGTGGCGGCGCGCGGGATCCTCGGCTCCGGCGCGTGGGGAGGTCGGGTACGGCGGTGGCCGGCGCGGTGGGAGGTCGGGCCGGCAACGAGCGGGGGCCGGCGGCGGGAGGTGGTTGTAGTCGGGAGGGTGCGGGAGGTGGAGGATGATGTGGTGCGATTTATTTTTCAGCTTTCCATCGAGCCTATATAATGTGGTACTGGTTGTAGGGCAACTAAAATACAACCAGTTGTAGAATATACCTACCCTATATATATATATCTCTACTATATAATATCGTTAAAGGTGATGGTTGGCGGCGGTACGTCAAAGAGAACAAGCAAAAACCATGTTTACGTTCCAATCCAGTTCGATAGACAGTTCCAATCCAGTTATGATCGGCTCGATAACAAAAAGAAGTTCCAATCCAGTTCCGTTTCTCTCCCCACACAGACTCGATCACGTATCTTAAATATCTCTCTATACAATATTGTTTGAGGTGATGGTTCGTAAAAACTAGCCAAACGTTTAGTTTGTGAAAAAGGAAAGGAAAAGAAAATGTACCGATCGGTACGTGGGTGTCCGGATCGGTAGCTAGCGTGCGTCTCCGATCCAAATACCGACGCGTTAGATTTGTTTCTTCAAAAAGAACCCACCGACTCAATCCCGGCTCAATCCTATTGCTCTAGCTGCTGCCAGTGTCCGTTTGATGAAAAAAATTACCTGTCTTCAAAACGCATGCTCGATTCCTTTGTTAAATCGGATTATGTATGTATAACACCTGACGTACGTCGGCAGGACTCAAACGAGTCCATGTGTGTTCAAATACAAGCTATTCCTTACCCGCAAAATAAAAATAAAAATACAAGCTATCCTATTAATGGGCAGATGGCGAACGGAAGAGCAGACCAGGTAGTACAAGAGCTTTGTTGTAGTACTGCAACCGATCGTATCACCAAAATGATCCGACATCTTAGCTGCTTAAGGGTTAATAAGAATTAGGTAACAAGAGCAAAAGTCCATATATATATATATATATATATAATTTAAAACCACAATTCTACAAATAATGAACGTTTCCATAAGCATTTCATGAATTCTATAAAACTCTAGAAGGTCCATTTACTAAAAAAAATAGTAGTTTGATTAATATGTCTATTAGATCTAAAGTATACAGTAATTATAATTTCACTTCAGATACAACGGAGGTATAATCAGATGTTTTACCCCGATAACTACATATAAGTGGAAGAAATGCATGCCCTAATAGTATAACAAAGGTACACTCAAATTAAATCTATGCAATGAGATTGTCCATGGCGTAGATAAGAAGTGAAATATAATAGACAAGATAAGCATAGTGAAAAACAAAACAAAATATGGTTATAGTGCTGGAGATGGCAAAAAAGTGAGTGAGAGAGAATATTTTCAAAATATAAGTAATTTTACAACAGGGTCAATTGGGCATTTCCAGTTATACTAATATACTATGTCAACCTAAATAATAGGCATGCATGGCAGAAAAACGCTGATTTGGAGGATATATACAACTGAACAGTTCGATCATCGTTCTCAAAGCTCAACAGTGTCCGTGCTATCGGAATATCACACCCTTTGATCACTTTTATAAAATAATATGATTTTTAAATTAACATGTGCATTTATAAAGTGTCCCGTAGCAACGCACGGGCATTTAGCTAGTATATATAATATATCTAGAAATACCAAGATATCTTATAATTTTGAAGAGATGGTGTCGGTATTTTGAGAACCGACGATCGAGTAAATTTAGCGCCGCATTGCTCAAGGGATTCGATGGCTAGCACTTGAGACACAAGGAATTATAATGGTTTGGGACGAAGCCTACATCCAGTGCCGGAGACCGCATGCAGGTACGTGTTCCTCAAGTTCAAATGCTCAAAACGGCTTACAACAAGGGGTATGCAAGTTAGGGTTCTACGGATAGAAAGCTAGAGGCAGGGGAAATCGATCCTTAGGAATGAGACCAGGCTCCCCAGCTCATATAGCCGTGGTGGTTGGGTTACATGTAGAGAAGAAGCTAGCTAGGGTTCTCCCGTCCCGAGGGGAGAGAGAAGCTAGGAAACTTGGTCATCCTATCTTCTCCTGGCTTCTGTATGCATCACGTCCAGGCATGGTCGTCAAGGCGTTGCCCCTTATATATGCCAAGGCAAGGCGTACGGTGGCGGCACTGTGGGAATGGTGGTTGTTCATCAACTCCTCTACTATATGGCCTGCATGGGCTCGTCGTGGCCTTGGTTCTAGCGTCCGTTTCTTCGGGTGAAATCGTGATGTCACTGTACAGGGAGAATGGCTGTCCTCCATCGTGGTTGCGGCCCTCTCCTGGTCGGGTCGGGGGCATCGGACGTGCCCAATTTGATAGGAGCTAGCTTCTGGTTGTGATTCCCATGCCGTAGTGGGTGATCAGGTTGGACGGGATTTAGACGGTACTGAGCCACGCAGGGTGACGTAGCTGAGCCCTGGTGTTGTCTTGTCTGTCAGCGGAGTGCTGCCCAAGATGACGCTCTACCCTAGGTCCTACAGAAGCCCGTCTATTACATCTCAGAAGCCCTATCAGGAGCCAAACTCAACTATTCGGAGATCGACAAAATAGCTTATGCAATGCTCAGGGAACGTACAACGGCGTCTCCACAGCCGTCTCTTCAGCGATTTTAGGGGGCTAAGTGCAAAATTTTCGACTTCATCTGATGATTCATATGTTTGTAGCCTAATTAGGTATGTAATTGATTAGTTATTGATTCAGACTTTTGAAATCAGAATGGCAATTGATTCAGACTTTTGAAATCAGAATGGTAATTGATTAGTTATTGATCAGTGGAGCAGAATTATATTTAGGGTTTAGGGCAATTGATTAGTGAATGGCAATTGATTAGGTTCATGATTCATATGTCAGAGGGTTTCATGAACTACATGGTTGGAACTTGTCTCTGTTGTCATGTTCAGTGTCTCTATTGTCATGTTCAGTGTTGTGAGATTACTCTTTTGTGTTCATATATTCCAGCTCCGAGGGTTTCATGAACTACATGATGCATCAGCCAAACAACCTGCCCGAAAATGCCCATTTTGTCGGACATGTGGGGCAGCAACACAGCAGCCCTGTTGACATTGATAGTGAAGATGCAATTGAAGAAGATGGAGATGGAGTTAGGACCGAGACAAGACTAATCTGGAAACAGGAAGAAGATGTGAGATTGGTAATGTTTTGACCAAACTTTATTTGTCAATTCAATACATTATTTAATTTCTATTTACAATTTAAATTTCTATGCAGATGAGCGCTTGGCTGAAACACTCTATTGATTCAATTAGGGGAAACAACAAGGAGGGTGAACAATATTGGTCTGATGTAGAGATAGAGTACAACCTTACGACTCCAAAGAATAGGATGAGGACCACAAGACAGGTTAAGGAGAGGTGGCACAAGATAAATAGGTGGGCAAACATGTTCAATGATTGTTGGCTCAAGGTTAGGAGGTTATACACAAGTGGGTACTCGGATGAAATGTGGTTAGAGAAAGCACACAATCTATATGAGCAAGAGAGTAAAGGATCCCAGTTTTTGTTAATGAATGTGTGGAGCATGGTTCGGAATCAAGCAAAGTGGATTGGTTATAACCAAAGCCAGAATAAGAGGAAGGAGATGGACAAGGATGACATGAATGATGGAGGTGGACTACAAGATATTGACTTGCCTCGACCGATGGGACAGAAGAAGGCTAAAAAGGCTGCATGTGAAGCCAAAGGAAAATCCAAAGAGAGTGCCATAAACGTGGATGAGCTTGATAGGTTTGAGAAGATTCAAAATGATGTCCATGCTAATCGTCTCAAGCTTCTTGAGATGCAAGGCAAGAATAATAAAGATAAGATGGAGGCATCAAAAATTGCTCTCGAAAGAGCAAAGGAAGAGAAAGAATGCAAGATGATGGAAGCATATTCTAGCCTCCTCACACAAGATACATCGAAGATGGCCGAAGAAATGAAAGTTGAACATATTGCTGCTCTCAAATGTTTGAGGAAGAAGTTATTTCCAGAATTATCTTAATTTCTGTTACCATATTGATGCTCTTGATACTATTTATGTGAACTCTCAATTATGCATGAATGATGTGAACTATGATTTATGTGAACCTGTGTGAAGTTTTTTGTGGTTTGTGTGAATCTGTGTCTATTCAGATTGTGCATGTTCAGATTCTGATTGTAGTGCTGTGTGTTCAGATTGTAGTGTTGTGTGTTCAGATTGTAGTGTCAAGAAACTGATCCGTGACGTGCGAACTTGAACCAGAAAATGAAATGAAAGGTCCTGCACGTGCTGTGTGAACCCAGCAACCCGCTCCATCCTATTTATATGGACTCGTTGCTACACATTGCTCCATCCACAGGGAACCAACAGAGCCAAAAAAAACGCATGGATGACAGTGGCAATGTTCATCCACTTCCAGTCGACATGAACCTGGAGGATGAAGATGAAGTGTACACAACAGAAGACATGCTTGCCGAAGACCAGTTTCTTGACTCCTATCTTGATCAGATTGGTGAGAAGATATTAGGCAAATTGCAAGAAGAACCAAAACGCCGCCGACAATCTGTTGGTAGAAGCTTTGTTCCAAGGCCGCGTGAAGCCGCACATGATGATCTAGTTGCTTGCTATTTCTCTAAGAAGCCAATCTACACCGAGAAGATGTTTCGTCGGAGGTTTAGGATGAATCGACCGCTATTTCTGCGGATTGTTGAAGAACTTGGGAAGTGGGATCCTTATTTCACCGTTAGGGTCGATTGCAGGGGAAGAGATGATCTTTCACCTCTTCAAAAATGTACTGCTGCTATTCGTATGATAGCTTATGGTACTCCGGCGGATGAACTTGATAAGAATCTGAAGATTGCAGCAAGCACAACATTGGAGTGTCTAGGTAAATTTGCTCAAGGAATTATAGAGGTTTTTGGAGATGAGTACTTGCGTCCTCCAAATCAAGATGAAGTGGAACGTCTTCTCCAAGTTGGAGAGTCTTGTGGTTTTCCTGGTATGCTTGGAAGCATAGATTTCATGCATTGGCAATGGGAGAATTGTCCCGTTGCGTGGGGAGGTGCATTCACTCGTGGAGACAAAGGGGTTCCAACCATGATCCTAGAGGCGGTAGCATTGCAAGATCTAAGGATATGGCATGCTTTTTTTGGAACCGCAGGATCGAATAATGATATCAATGTGTTAAATAAGTCACCATTGTTCATCCAAAAATTGAGAGGGGAATCTCCAAGAGTCCAATTTGTTGTGAATGGAAATCAGTATGACACGGGATATTACCTTGCCGATGGAATATACCCAGAATGGGCTACAATCATGAAAACAATCCCAAGTCCTCAAAATCCGAAAGACCGATGTTTCGCTGCTCGTCAAGAAAGTGTAAGGAAGGCTGTGGAGTGTGCATTTGGCTTCCTACAATCCCGATTTAATATTCTACGATGTCCGGCACGCATGTGGAAGAGACAAGACGTCGTGAACAAGTCTTGCAACCCGACTGCAGGATCTAGGAACGCTAACTGGAAGAACAAGAACTCCGAACAACAATCCGCAACAGGGTGGACAAGATGGGAATGTCGCACCTGAAATGGTAGATGGGGATGGGTAGGGTGGGTGTTAATTTGTGGCCGGGAATCGCTGGCTCTGGTACCAAATTGTCACAACTCGAGCAAGAATTCTCAAGAACAAAACTGAATTGCGACAACTAACAAGGAAAACTGCAAGAACAGAGTAACTAAACGAAGAACTTGAACAAATTTACCGCAACGCTGAATGATTAAGATAGATAAACTTCAAGTGCGATTACAACGGGGGCCATCAAAGGAAAATGGCTAGGTTTCAGTTCCGGCTTTCTTACAGCGGCGGCGCTTACATAGGCGCTGCATACAGAGTAGGTAAGTAATAACGACCGTTGAATGGCCCAACATCATCTCTACCCTTGAAGCAACTTTTCAATTGTTCCCGCGCCAGCTTCTGAATACTGTGAGGCTGACACAGCTGTGGCCGGCGTGGAAAGCTCGAGGCGGCGGGACGCAGCTCCGGGTCCGAGAGCGGCGGCGGGGAACGGCTGCGACGTGATGGAGCTCGGCTCCGCGAGATGGCGGCGGGGCTCGGCCGGAGATGGAGGAAGGCGCGACGGTAACGGCAGCTCCGGCTCGGACCGATGGAGGAAGACCGGCGGTGAGGAATCCGACTCGACTCGGTTTGGTGACAACACTTGGTCTCTGCTCCGGACGACGACAACTCGGTGGACGGCGAAGGGGGGTCGGGTGGCTCAAGAACGAGGCGGCTGGCATGCTACGGTGGCACTCGGCGAGCTCCAGCCGTCGGCGAAAGAAGGCGGACTCCGAGCTTCACTCGCTTGCGTGGCTGCAGAAAATGACCGGGGCGTGTGGAGCTCGAACGGGGGAGGAAAATGGTGCAGGGGATTAGGACGAGGGGGGGGGGGGGGGGGTCAGGCGTGACGACGCCCACAGTGCCGGTGTGGGCTCGGGACGACCGGCGCAGGGTACGGCGTGACGGGGAGCACAGGAGCCGGCATGGCGCCCGTCCGGCCTGCGCTCGGTTTGACCGAGAGAGAGAGGAAGGAGAGAAAGGGAAAAGAAAGAGAGTGACAAGTGGGCCCGGCCGGGAATTAAGTTTTCTCAATTTTTGACTAAATTCAAACTAGTTTGATCGGATGAAAAAGAATGCTTCCCGAGCTCCAAAAATTCTGGTAATTGTGGTGCAGGTAGAGGGAAGCAAGATAAACATCTTTCATATTTAGCTCAACTCCAAAATCGGCAGGGATTTAGAATTAGAAAATCTGGAACATAAAAAGATTTGAAAATAGTTTGAATTTTCAAGGGCACTAGAACATTGATAAAAATTCCCAGAAATTCACAAAATTCTCTCTTGATGCGATGTTCCGGAATATAAATTTAGATGAAACCACTTACTTATAAGAATTTAAGGTTCCTTTACAAGTGGAAACTCGGCAAGATTGAGATAGAGTTGGGAAATTTGAATTTGGATTTTGAATTTGAATTTGATTTCCAAAGTAGTAACTTGGTTAGCGGTTGAATTAGCACTTGATTAGTCGCTTAATGACAGTGGTTAGTGTTTTCGTAACACGGGGTGTTCCAGGCCTCCCCCTTAAAAGAAATCTCGTCCTGAGATTTAAGGAGAGGGGCTCGAAGGAAACCAAGGACAGATACGTTGAGTGCCTTACCAGTAAGATGGGAAATCGAGACAATTGGAAGGAGGGACGGTGCGTGATGCACTTACGAAATCAAAAGGACAGAGCTTGGTGATAATAGGAATCACAGAGTGCACTCGGTTGGAGTTAGATATACTCAGGCAAGGACAGGCCATACAGCAGGGTCTGGAGACAAACAGGGAAAAGCTTACGTCGGACAAGTCTTGGAAAGCGATAGGCTTATGGCCAGGATATGACTAGTTAAAGCCATGAGACTCCAAGTACAACATTTCTCTTTCCGATTGCGTACCTCGAGTAATACGCCATCCGTTCAGAAGAATGTTATAGATAGGACCCTCTTGCTAATTCCATTACAGAAATGCGCTTCCTCTCTTGCAATCCTGGCTTGAGAAACGCCTGGACAAACCGGCACAATTCAAGGCAAAATTACAATTTAGAAGAGCTCATCAGCTAGTCAAACTGACCTATGAATAAGTTCCCATACAAGGAGTACGACATAGGTTGCAAGGTACTCAGAGTCACGAGAAAGCTTACCAACATTGCGATTGGGTGAAGCCCTAAAGCTTGAAAATCAAGGGCGAACGCACCAAGGTAGCAATTGGCATGGCGAAGCCGATGCGCGAGTGCTACGAAGGATGCACCACTCGGCGGCTAAGGAAGTTGGAAGGATTTCAGCCTACTACCCATGACACTCTCTAGGAAGGGACACTAGGGGGTTTCGGTGGAAGGATATAGATTCCAAAAGGAGAAATTTGCATCGTATGATTTCTTGGTGGCTCTCTTAGGTGAGTTAAGGGCGTAAATAAGTGTTGCCGGCTCGAAAGAGACCACAAATTAGGAGATGCCAACGGAAGCGAGGACTAGCCACAAGGTTAACACGGATACATTCAAGGTGATATTGGGTATTCTACACTCTTGCTCAAGATTAAAATGCACTTGTGAATCGATGCTTATGCAATGATGCCTTTGCATGATGATGTGATGCGCATGATATGGTGCAATGCGTAAATTCTTATAATACTTGTGCACCCCACATGATTTATGCCGTCAAATTTTTTAGTGGTTTGAGCAAGAATGCGCGACACCGAAAAACAACATTGGAATGACTCGCTCAAGCGGTAATCGCCAAGGTTTCGAGCGAGAGGAAATAAGGTAGGATTTAGGGATGATAATCAAACAATTTCATCGAAGGAGCATGTCCGTAAGGTAGGGCTGAAAATTCCCCTTCGGAGTTTGGAGGAAAAGTGAAATCCGCCATAGAGGGTAAGTTTACTAAGGAATAGATAGAAGGCTCGGTCATACTAACAGATCCAAGGCACATAGCTGAGGAAGGAAGACGGAAGTTACGCGTTCGTAACGGCGGATTGACGCCATCTTACGGAAGAATAAACTTTTACCGTCGGCACAGGGTTGTTCGGCTGCACGAGGTAAAAGAAAAAAAAAGGAAGCTGTGCCGACGGTTTTTACCGTCGGCACAGGTTTGTGTCGACGTCACCTTTTAGTCGACGGGGAGCTGTGCCGACGGCGGTATCTGTGCCGACGGCCGTCGGCACAGCTTGGCTGTGCCGACGGGGATACATGTGCCGACGGCCAGCTTCGCGGGTGGCCTCGTAGGGCTCCTGTGCCGACGGCCCCGATAAAAACCCGTCGGCACAGGATTTGGCCGTCGGCACAGGTTAGCTCTGCTGTAGTGTAAACGAGATCACGAGGTCTAAATTTTCTCCATCAACCACGGCTATAAGATGAAACGAAGTAGCATGCTGCTGATTTGCTGAACACCGGGGCAAGTGGATACGCTCAAACCTGCTAACAAAACCCCAAAACAACAATTTTGGCACCGACGTTAAATCTGACTTGACTGCGGGTGGCAGTCAGAAAATTCAAATCTAGGACTGTTACGGCCAGAATCTAACTGTGAGTTGAATACGAAAGTTATAGAGATCTTTCTCCGCTTTCCAACGCCACCTTACACACCTCGACCCGATAACCGAAACAACGGTTACGACTATCTGAAGACAGCGGCCAGATGCGAATTTTTAGCGGAAAACTGGAAATAGGATTTCTAGGAAAGAGCAGGAGGGCAACTCGGATCAAACGAGGTACGACTTGCAACCCTTCCAGATCTAGGCTGCAGTTTGAGTTGATTCGGAGCTTTGGAAAGATCTTTGACTCCTTACACGAGGTTAAGGCCTTTTAGGGTTAAGTCGCGGTAAGGTTAATGATGCACGAGCGGTGGAGTAGTCGTCCATCAGTAAAAAGGAATAGAGAGACGGTCAATATTCTTCCATTGGACGAGGCGGAAAGTTTTAAAGGATCCTAGGTTTTTAATTATTGGTTGTTTATTAATCATATTAACAGGAAGATAAGTAAAGTAGGTGAGGTACGAATTCTTATCAAACGATGAACACTTAATTTAAAGGTTGTGCAGAAATTGAGTTGCTTAAGTTTCCAACACATGCAGATTTATGATTTATGCACGGCCTATACGTTCCTCACCAAAAAGAAAAGTTGCCAATATATTTGGCTACGTTAGTCGGTGGCAAAATCGCACTCATCCCCGTGTTTAATTCTAAACGATACGACTTACGTACACGTGGTTAGCGTACCTGCAGAAAATCACAGATATATACAACATACATCACCACTTATCCCCCAAGTGGCGCCCGTGCGTTCGGACAGCGCTGCATACATTATGAGAACGTATTCACGTATTGCAGAAGGCAGCTACTCTCTCCGTTCCAAATTAATTGACACACATTTGTGTAGAAACGGATGTATCTAGATACTAAACAAATATAGATACATCTGTATTTGGACAAAGTCAAGTCAACTAATATGGAACGGAGGGAGTACAAGACATTCCTAGGTCCCCATGCCCTAGGTGCATGGTCACGTCCTAGTCGCATGACAGACTTTATAGCTCTTATCTTTCGACCGAAACTATCCTGAAGTAAGCCACGTCTTGAGGGATTCACATCACCCGGCGAGAGGTTTCATATGTTCCCGTGGAAACATATTCACTTCCCGTATTGATCGCTGTACGGGACGCTGATACGTCTCAAACGTATTTATAATTTTTGATGTTCCATGCTGATATTATATCAATTGCTACATGTTTTGGTTACACTTCATATCATTTTTATGCATTTTCTGGGACTAACCTATTAACAAGATGCCACAGTGCCAGTTCCCTGTTTTCTGCTGTTTTCTGTTTCAGAAAATCTATTAAGAAAATATTCTCGGAATTGGACGAAACAAAAGACATCGTCAATAATATCACGAGGAGATCACGGAGTCCAAAGGGGAGTCGGAGCAGACCCACCAGGGGGCCACGCCACACTAGGGCGCGGCCCAGGGTGGGCCCGCGCCCCCCTATGGCGTGGTGGCCCCCCTCGGCCACCGACGCCGCCTCTTCGCCTATTGTCGTGGGGTCACTCTTCGACTACCCCACGGTGGGGATACCTGGGTCACGCCTAGCCCATCAGCCTTATGACGAGGCCCAAGGAAGGCCCAAGGAGGACAACGTGCGGCCCAAGATAGTCGACGTTAGGTCATGTGACCCCAGCCATGCTTGTAAGCGCTATCGGCACCGTTCACCTGAGACCTAGCCTACCATATAAAGGCTAGGAGGGTCCTTCGTCTAGGGTACGCTCATAGCCGCCACCACAAACCCTAGCGAGATTGCCATCTCGCCATTGTAGCCACAACTCGCCATTCAATACCAGACAAGCAGGAAGTAGGGTGTTATCCTCCGGGAGCCTGAACCTGGGTAAACGCCTTGCTTGTCAGCCGTCGTGATCACCAGCGCTCATCTCTCTCCCTTCAATCAACCCGGGGTACACGACCCAGGGATTTGCCGAGATCACCCCTCGACAATTGGCGCCGTCTGTGGGAAAGAACGAGCGCTGGAACCATGGTCGCACCGGCTCCATCGACTTTGAAGACCGACGTCTGCATCACCAAGGAGCCAATCTGCTTCGGCTCCTTCGAATACACCTTCCACCCGCCGGCCCACCGCTCGGTGTACGCCGATCTGCACGTAGGTATGTGCCTCACCTTCGGTACCATGCACTACTTCGTAGACAGCTGTGGAGTACTCAGATCCACGGTGATCGCACCACGCACGGTGGTGGCACCCGCATCTGCCGCGACTGCACCAACCACGCCCCACCTGCTGCGGAGATCGCATCTGCTGCGATTGCGGCGACAGCATCTTCGACTGCTGAGAAGATCGCGTCCGCCTCGACTACTCCGACCGCCTCCGCTGCGGCAGAGCGCGCTCAACACGGCCGCGCCATCAGCGTCTCCGGCTGTCACGGAGATCGCATCGGCTACGACTACATCGACCACCTCGTCGACCACCGCGCTGATCGAGTGTACTTCGACTACCCCGATCGCGTCGCTGGCAAGGCCAAGATCTACGTCAACTTCGACTACGTCGACCACACCTTCGCGCGCGACGGAGGTCGCGTCGTTCTATACCGCGCCACTCGCGTCTCCATCGACTTACAAGATCGTCAACAAGCCAATCGCGCCCACGTCGACGACAGCGACATCACTCCTCACGTCCGCGGCGAAGATCGCGAAACTCCAGGGAAGAAGCCTCGGCGGCGACTGTTGTGTCCACCACGTCGCACCCATTTTTAGCTCCGAGCACGGCTCGGACGAAGCAAGCAGCAGTGGCAGCACCCGTCCCACTGCCCAGATCTACCCCGCGCAAGTCTTCATGATCGGCCAGAGGCCGCAGGGCAACGACGACGAACCCGCATACCCACTGGAGGTGGTCATGCCGGACCAGGTGACGCGACTCACCATCACCCGCGACATGGCAATCAAAGCCCTGAAGCACGTCGAGGACGGCACGTACCCCCCACCGGATGCACCCCGGGAGGACCTTATGGCGGTCCAGTACCTGCTACGGAAGGAAGGCGAACGACTCCGCGCAGAGAAGGCCGAGCTCCTCCGACGCAAGGAGGAGGCTGACGCGTCGAGCGCCAGGAGGGCCGCCTACTCGTTCACTGCCTCAACAGAGGTCTCACAAGGAGCAAGGCGCCACAGAGCCCGCGTGCCCCTGATGACAGAGGCCGACCGCGCTAGAGTCACCCGCAACCTCGAGTCATCATACATAGAAGACGCAGACGGGATACCCGTCCCCAAGACGCCCGGAGCCGCACTCATGGCAGTCGAAACATACCTGCGGCTGACACAGCCGCCTGAGGGCGACTCGCGCGCTCTCCTCCACAAGCAGCAGATCATGTCTATCAAGGCACTTGAAGACGCACTGATAAACAAGGCACCGACAGAAAAAGCGCGAGAAGATCGAGATCGCCGCGACCACGAGCCCGCAGCACTCGCAGCCCCGGCGGCAAGACAACTGCGACAACCGCAGCCAGGTGAAGACCTCCGCAACGTCATCACACAAAGGACGGTAGACCGCAGCCGCACCCAGCGGCCGGTCAGCACATCCAACTTCGACTACGACCGCAACAACGGCGACTACGAGCCGTGCGGCGCCGCATGCTTCAGCTTCAACATACGCGACACAAGAATGCCCAAGGGCTTCAAGCTCACGGTAGAAGCAGTCAAGTACGACGGGAAGCAGGACCCGAGACTCTGGCTAGAAGACTACCTCATAGCCTGCAGCTGCCAGGGCGGTACTTCGACTACGGCCATGCAGTACATCCAGCTGATGCTCACGGGCTCTGCACGCGGGTGGCTCAACACTCAACCCAAGAACGCCTTCAGGACGTGGGACGAGTTCGCGGAGGCCTTCGTTAAATCCTTCCTAGGGACGTACTCGAGACCGACGACGTTCGTCGAGCTACAAGCATGCAAGCAAGGACGAGACGAGCCGCTCCGGTCATACATCCAGCGTTGGACCTTGCTCCGCAACACCATGGAGACCGCCTCGGAGGACCGAGTGATGGATGCCTTCATGCACGGCGTCTCCCGCCGCGACCTCCGCGAGGAGTTTGGTAGGCTCGGCCGAAAAACATGATCGAGGTCATGAAGATAGCAAACCAGTGGGCAGACGGAGAGGACTCGGTCCGCAATAGTTCACACTACTCCCCGAAGGACGAAGCCGGACCAAGCAACTGGCGAGAAGGACGCCACAAGAAGAAGCCGCGTTACAACGGCAACGACTCAATCGAGCTAGTAGCGGCGGGATTCCAAACCCCCCGTGAGGATGAAGCGCGCGACAGCAGTCGCCAGTACAGCCATGCACAGTACAGTCGAAGCGGCGGTGACCAGAGTCGCCAATACAGCCAGGGGCAGTACAACCGAAGCGGCGGCAGCAGCTACCGCAGCGACGGAGGCCATAAACGCGAGTGGCAGAAACGCACACTAAGCCCAGCGGAAGAGCTGGAACAACCCTGCAGGCACCACATGTTCAGGAACTCGGAAACGGGTAAGTGGGGATCCAACCACCTGTTTTTTTGAACACCGTACCGTAGGGAAAATCCCTACGGTTAAATTTTATATTAAATGGATGGGGAGATCAAGTACATGGGGGATTACATCATGGGGGTTGGAAGGTGAGAGAAGAAAACATTTATTCGGTGTCCAAAAGTCTGATCCAATCCATAAGGGGTTGGATTTTAGAAGGCTTCACCCGATGCTGGTGTAGACCAAGGTCTGATTTGAATTTGACCTTCCACTTGCTAAACAGAGGGGGCTGATCATCAAAAATGAAGTCATTACGAAGCTTCCATAGATTCCAGGCGACGCAAGCTACGGTTTCAAGGAAGCACGGCCCAGTAAAGATGTCTTTAACCAGTCTAGTTTGCTCTAAATAAGGTCCTGTCATTCCACTGAATGTTGGCATAGTCCCAGCACCTGACCGCCATGGGACATTCAAAGAACATGTGATCACGTGTCTCTAAAACGCCATGAGAGCAAAGCACACAACCAGTCCCACCATCAAATTGCCAGTGCTTGCGGATCATGAGGTCCTTAGTATTGAGTCGATCATAGTATAGCAGCCAGAGGAAAACTTTCAGTTTGGGTAAACATTTTGATTTCCAGATCGACTTGAAGACCCAGTCGCAGTCCAACCGAGAGTGAATGAATTTGTAAAATCTAGCAGGTGTGTAGTCAGTGCCCCCCATACATAAGTCCGTACGTCCAGTTCTGAAGAAAGCGTGTGCTCTTGCAAAATCTCATTGATTTGCCCATATTCAGAGAAGGCTTGAACTGACAGTGGAAGAGCCATCGCCTCACTCATTTCCGAAACTCCTTTCATAGCAGCAACCGAAATATCTTCGTTGAACACATAGGAGTAGAGGTGTGGATATTTGTCACAGAGTAGAGTATCACCATGCCAGTAATCTTTCCAAAACAGAGTCTGCTCGCCACTATGAATCTCAGCTTTAGTAATGCTTCTGTAGGCGTCAACGAGGCTGAAAACGTCCTTCCACCAGAAGGATCCCCGGGGAGTTTGGGCATGTGGAGGACCTGGGCCATAAATCGACCAAACAAGTTTCACCCACGGGATGTCAGCACGACAAAAGAACTTGTGAAGTTGTTTCAACAACAAAGCCTTATTCTGCAGCTCAAGATTGATAATACCGAGACCCCCATGTTTTTTCGGTCTGCATACTAAATTCCAAGCAGCTAATGAGTGGGGATTGCCTGCCCCTTCCTCTTTTGCCCACAAGCAGTGCCTCCTAGCTCGATCAAATATCTTAATGAAGGTTTTGGGGAGCTTGAGTGAGCAGAGGAAATGAATAGGGAGAGATGAGAGCACAGACTGCACAAATGTCATCCGACCTCCATAATCTAAGAACCTTGCGCATGCATTCATCCTTCTCTCTACCTGATCAGCTAGTGGAGCAAGATCCGAAACAGTCGGTCTGGTTGTACCCAACGGCAGGCCAAGATAGGGGAATGGCATCACACCCGTAGCACAACCGAAAACAGAAGCTAGCTGATTCAATCTGGAGGCATCAATATTTAGAGGCATCATGGAGGTTTTCGAATAGTTAACTCTCAAGCCAGTGGCAGCAGCAAATTTATCTAGCAGGTTCTTAAGGACAGTCAGCTGATCAGGACATGCTTGCATAATAAGGAGCGTATCGTCAGCGTACTGAACAATAGGAAAATCCGATCCAGGAATATCAAGAGGTGCTGTGAGATGTCCATCAGCTCCAAGCTTGTATCCAACCACCTGTTGAAGGACTGTCGAAAGGCATGCTAAATATACGAAGCCATGCAGAAGATAGTCACTCCAGCACCCGCAGCGCAGCCAGCCGCGCAGCTGGCCATCCAGGCAGCACCCGCACCCGCAGTCGCTAATCCAGCACAGGCGGCGGGAGCCTTTCTGCAGCAGCAACAGCCGCAGCAAGATGCCCCACCGGTGATCCAGGACGCATATCCAGCGCACGCGGACAACTCAACATGATACAGAAGGGGCGCCCCTCAAACAGGACCCAGAAGATCATCACTCGCCAAGTTTTCCAGGCCATCACCTGTCCACCTGCAGTACCCGACTACCTGAGAGGGTCAGAGACACCAATCACTTTCTCCAGAGCAGATCACCCGCCTGCAGTACCACGACCCGGGCACGCCGCTCTGGTAGTCGAAGCTCTGATCGGAGATTACACCCTGAAAAAGGTGTTCATGGACGGAGGCAGTGGCATCAACATCATCTTTGCCGACACCCTCAGAAGGATAAACAGGCCAACGACAGACTTGGCGGCATCAGAGACCACCTTCCATGGCATAGTACCAGGGCAAGCAGTCACGCCCATGGGAACGATCACACTCGACGTCATCTTCGGCACACCCGAAAACTTCAAGAGGGAGTCGATCGACTTCGAGGTAGTCGACTGGAAGTCGCAGTACCACGCGATACTCGGGCGCCCAACCTTTGCCAGATTCATGGCGGTACCTCACTACGCTACCTCATGCTCAAGATGCCTGGCCCAAGGGCGTCATCACGGTGCACGGCGACTTCGACCGCTCCAACAGCTGCGACCGCGAGTTCAGCAAGATCTCCGAGTTCTTCGGAATGGAGAGCACTTCGAGGCGATGGCAGTCGACAACGACAAAACCATCTTCCCGCCACGCAAGAAGCAAGCCAAGGACGCTGCCTTCAACACGACTGACGACACGACAACTCATCAGGTCCACCCGACGGACGCAAACAAGACAGTCAAAGTGTCGTCGAGCTTGCCTATCGCATAGGAAAGCGCGCTCGTCGAGTTTCTACGTGAGAACTGGGAGATCTTCGCCTGGCAACCTTCTGACATGCCAGGCATACCCAGGAACCTCGCCGAGCACTCTTTACGCGTCCACAAGGACGCCAAACCCGTCAAGCAGACCATGCGACGCTTCTCAGGACCCAACGAGACGAAATAAGCAAGGAGATCGATCGACTGCTCCACGCTAAATTCATCCGAGAGATCAAGGACTCGGACTGGGTAGCGAACCCAGTCCTGGTGGAGAAGAAGAAGACGAAGAAACTCCGCATGTGCGTCGACTTCACCGCCCTCAACAAATGCTGCCCCAAAGACCATTTCCCGCTCCCGCGGATAGATCAGATCATCGACTCGACTGCAGGCTGCGCACGCCTATCCTTCCTGGACGCCTACTCAGGGTACCAGCAGATCAGGATGAACGTCGACGATGAAGAGAAGACTGCATTCATCACACCCCATGGCGTCTTCTGCTACCAGACGATGCCCTTCGGGTTGAAGAACGCTGGAGCCACGTACCAGCGCACAATGCAAGCCTGCCTAAAGGGGCTAATCGGAGAGATCGTCCAAGTATACGTCGACGACATAGTCGTCACCACTCGAACGGAGGACACTCTCATCGCCGACCTCCGCAAGGTCTTCGCCGCCCTCAACGAGTATCAGATCAAGCTGAACCCGGACAAGTGTGTCTTCGGCGTGCCAGCCGGAGAACTGCTCGGGTACCTCGTCTCTGCAAGAGGAATCGAAGCCAACCCGAGAAGGTGCAAAACATACTCGCAATGCCAGCACCGACCAAGCTTCATGAGGTGCAACGCCTAGCCGGCCGAGTCGCAGCTCTCAGCCGGTTCATAAGTAAGTTGGGAGAAAAGGCCCTGCCTTTCTACCAACTGATGAAAAAGACAGACAAGTTCGAGTGGACAGAAGAAGCGCAAGTCGCGTTCGACCAACTCAAGAAAACACTCACGACTTCCCCAGTACTGGTGGCGCCACTGGAGAACGAGCCGCTATACCTCTACGTGTCAGCCACGAACAGGGTGGTCAGCACGGTACTCGTAGTCGAACGAGAAGAAGAAGGACACAGTTACCCTGTTCAGCGACCCGTCTACTACCTCAGTGAGGTGCTAACCTTGTCCAAGCAGCGGTACCCGCACTACCAGAAGCTAGCATACGGAGTCTTCATGACATCAAGGAAGGTCGTCCACTACTTCTCCGAGCACTCCATCACGGTAGTAAGCTCCTCCGGGCTCTCCGACATCCTCACCAACCAAGCCGCGACGGGCGAGTCGCCAAGTGGGTTGTTGAGCTAGGGCCCTGGGGGCTGAAGTACGCGCACCCGAAGTCAATCAAGGCCCAGGTGCTTCCAGAGTTCACCACCGAGTGGATAGAGGCCCAGCTACCAGACGTACCCGACCTGTCCAACGCATGGACAATGTACTTCGACGGCTCCAAAAGTTCAGATCAGCAGGGGCGGGAGTCGTCCTCATCTCACCCAAAGGCGACAAGCTGAGGTACGTGCTGCAGATGAACTTCCCAACGCCCTCCAACAACGAGGCAGAGTACGAGGCCCTGATCCACGGCATGCGGATGGCCAAGAACTGCGGCGCCACTCACCTCATGATCTACGGAGACTCCTACCTCGTCGTGCAACAAACCATGAAGCAATGTGACGCCATCGCCGACAACATGATCGCCTACAGGGACCTGTACAACCAGCTGGAAGGCACCTTCGACGGCTGCGAGCTGCGGCACGTCGGCCGCGAGAGCAACGAGGAAGCCGACACCCTCGCCAACCTGGGCTCAAACAAAGCGCCGGTGCCACCCGGAGTCTTCCTCGAGTGCATCACGCAACGCTCCGTCAAGCTCCGGCCCGCGCCGGGATCCTCTACATCGACAACGAGCACCACCGACCCGCCAGCACGGAGAAGGAGCCTATGGAGGTGATGCTGATCGAGCCCACATGGACGAGCCCATACCTGGCTTACATACTGCAGCAGAGGGTGCCAACAAACCCAGTCGAAGCCAAGCGCGTCATCCGCCGCTCCAAGGGCTTCACCGTCATCAAGGGGAGCTCTACAAGCGAAGCATCTCGGGAGTCCTCCAAAGGTGCATCGACCCAGTCGACGGTCAAGCCATCTTACTCGAGATCCACGCTGGCATCTGCGGGCACACGCCAGCAGTCGAGCCTTAGTGGCCAAAGCCTTACGAGCCGGGTTCTACTGGCCCACCGCAATGCAAGACGCAGAGGAACTCGTGAGGAAATGTCTCGGCTGCCAGGAGTTCGCCAACAAGCCGCACGCACCGGCATCAGCACAAAGACCATTCCACTCGCCTGGCCCTTCGCTCAATGGGGGCTCGACATGGTGGGTCCACTCAAGAAGTCCTCGCCGGGAGGACACACGCATCTCTTGGTGGCAGTCGACAAGTTCACGAAGTGGATCGAAGCTGTACCTATTACAAGTTCGACTGCCTCCTCGGCAGTTAACTTCATCAGGTCGATCATCTTCAGGTTTGGAGTGCCGCACAGCATCATCACCGACAACGGCACGAACTTCACAGCCGAAGAATTCAAGGACTTCTGCTGAGCAAGGCATCAAGCTCAACTACGCATCTGTCTCGCACCCGCAGTCCAACGGGCAAGTCGAAAAGTCCAATGGCTTAGTCTGCAAGGGCATCAAGAAGCGCCTGCGAGTACCATTGAAGCGCCGCAGGCGCCTGGGTGAGGAGCTGCCGTCTGTACTGTGGAGCCTGCGCACTACGCCAAACAGATCCACTCAGTACACGCCATTCTTCATGGTCTACGGCGCAGAAGCAGTCATGCCATGCGACATCAAGTTCGATGCACCCCGAGTGGTGGCCTACGACGAGTCCGACGCAGAAGAAGCACTCGAGGACGACATGGATACCCTGGACGAAGCACGCGACATCGCCCTTACCCGCACAGCCGTGTATCAGCAAGACTTACGCAACTACCACGGGCGGCGACTGCGGCCCAGAGCGTTCGTCCCTGGCGACCTTGTCCTCCGCCTCAAACAGAAGAAGGTGCACAAACTCGCCTCCCCGTGGGAGGGTCCATACATCGTGACAGAGGCAATCGGCGGCGGAGCTTACCGCCTGAAGGACTCGAAGACGGGGACAGTCTGCAGCAACCCGTGGAACGTTGCGCAACTGCGCCGCTTCTACGCCTAATCGACTCCCCCTTGTAACAAAGTGTACATGTCAAGAAGCGGCAGGTTCCAGACGCACTCTTTCCCTTACCAGGGTACCTGAGGGGACTGGAAGGGTTTTAATGAGGCGGCCTGCTCGCAAAAATCAATGAAGTGATTTGTGGAACAAGCTCTCCCCTTTACTTTTTTAGTCAAAAAGCAACATAAACCTAGGCCGTCACCCGACGCACTCGGGGGCTGCGCCATACAGGTCAACTCGAAAATCCTGGCCGTCACCCGAAGCACTCGGGGGCTGCGCCGCACAGGTCTAAGTCAAACCTAGGCCGCACCCGACGCACTCGGGGGCTGCGCCATACAGGTCCAACTCGCAAACCTAGGTCCCACCCGAGCACTCGGGGGCTGCGCCATCAGGTCTAACTCGCAAAACCTGGCCGTCACCCGAAGCACTCGGGGGCTGCGCCGCAGGTCTAAGTCAAACCTAGGCCGCACCCGACACTCGGGGGCTGCGCCATACAGGTCCAACTCAAAACCTAGGTCGCCACCCGACGCACTCGGGGGCTGCGCCATACAGGTCTAACTCGAAAACCTGGCCGCACCCGAAGCACTGGGGGCTGCGCCGCACAGGTCCAAGTCAAAATCCTAGGCCGCACCCGACGCACTCGGGGGCTGCGCCGCACAGGTCTGACTCGACACACCTCGGCCGCACTCGAAGCACTCGGGGGCTGCGCCGCACATCTAATTCAAAATCCTAGGCCGCACTCGATCCGCTCGGGGGCTGCGCCATACAGGTTTACAGAAGTCTACAAGATACAATTTACTCACTCGGGGGCTACCCCCACCTCGGCATACATACACTCATATTTCCACTTGGAAAAATTTGCTTTTACAAGCTAACGCTATACAACAGCAGTCTACTACTCTTATTCTACAGGCTCGCCCTTTGGCGCATCGAGTGGCCCTACAAGGTGCTCACTAAAGCTCTGGACCTGCTGAATCATCTGACGCGCAGCCGCAAGAGTATCGGCGTAGTCACCCTCTCCAGGCAAGCCGTCAAGCACCTTGTACAGTGGAAGATTAGGCCGGTGCATTCGAACGTACGCCAGCGCCACGTTCGCCCCGGCAACAAGTTGAGTGTGCACGACTTCCTTCAACGCACTGCCTTCACGGAACCTCTCCAGCAGCGCAGCCAGTCCATTAGGCTGCTCGTTGTGCGGAAAGTACCCTGTTGATCTGCCAGAGGGTTTTTCTGCAACCTTCCAAGAGCACAGCAGCCCGCCAGGTGCGATCCAACATTCGAGCCAGTACGCTGCCTCTGGATTTATTTGACCAAAATGACGCGCTTCGGGTGAGTCACCGGCGGCTTCTTTCTCCACCCGCTCGTCTACTCGACTTTGCTCGGCCTTCCAGTCAGAATTCACATCTGCATCAAGACCCGAAGCTAAGAACAGTAAAAGGATAAAGAAGTCGAAGCACGGTGCTAGAAAACCAACCTTGCAGCTGCCGACTGATCAAGTCTATCTCGCCTAGCAGAAACTCCTCTCGCTGGGAGAACGGCGCAACGGGCCGCGACCTCAAGCGCTCCAACTCCAACTCCGCGCTCTTCAACTTCGACTCGAGCTCAACAACCTTGTTCCTCATGAAGGTGATCACTCGTTGATCATTCACGCTTCGCGCAGGAGCTGGAGGAGCTCGACGACGACGAGTGGGTGCAGCCGAAGAGGTGTCCTCCTCGTCGCCCGCACCAGTCGTTCCAGCGACCCCAGGAGCTTCGCCCATCTCAGACTGCCAAGTTCGACAGCGTCAAGCAAGAAAAGAACACTCAAGTTTAGATATGAAAGAAGACTCGAAGACACAAATTCACATTTCAACATCAGCATGTTCGCGGCCAGAAGACCCGCAAACTAATAGTTCATTACAGACAAGAACCAAAAGCAGAAGAATCCTAAAAGAACGGAGTCTACATCACAGACTCCGACTGGGAACGGCTCTTCCTAGCAGCCAACTCTGCAGCTTGGCAATCCTCTTCTCGAAGGTGGCGACCAACTTCGCAGCCAGCTGACTCGCCTGCGCCTTCACACCGCTAAGGGACGCGGTCCTGCCATCAGGCTTCCGAGGGAAGTCGCTGACAACCTTCTCAAAATCACCTACGACTTGGTGACCAAGAAGTAGCTGGAAAGTGAGCTCGGAGCCGCGTACCGTCTGCGCACGCGTGTAGTCCGCCAAGGTGGTCGCATTGCCTTCGAACGGAGCCGCAAGCGCGTCAACAGCAACTGGCGGTGGCTTGCTGGGGAAGATGCTCTGGTGCACAGTCGCCAAGGCGCCTGTCGACTTCTGCAGCGCCGCCGAAGCATACGCGCAGACGCGGTCCATGAAGCCAACAGCCTTCGCCAAGTCGACATTCTCGCTGGAGGACCCTTCTGGAGGAGCACCCCGCAAGTCTCTGATCAACAGAAATCCACGCCCATAAGACATCCGAAGTCGACAAAAGACAAAGTAGGCACTGAGCTGAAATACTTACTTCCAACAACATCTGCGAGTGCGAGCAAGCGGTCGACCTGGGTCTTCTCCAGATCATCCCGAGCTTGTTCACGCTCTTGGGCTTCACCCAGCAACTTCTCCAGCTCCGCGACCCGCTTCTTCATGCTCTCCTTTTCACCTACGGATCAACGGAGCAAAGTTAGCAATAAAGGCAGTCGAAGCACCCCTCGAACACAAGGGTTCACACTCACTATTCGCTTGCTCCAGAGCAGTGCGGAGCTGATCCCTCTCCTGCTCCATGCGAACGAAGGCTGCGGCTCCCTCCATCTGCTGGCGATAAAATGGCTGCAGGAAACACAAGACATCAATCTGCGCCCGACTATTCTAGTCACGCACATCTTCGGGGGCTACTCCCATCGGGAGCGCTGTTCGCGCACCCGATACAGATTTTGCAGAACGAGTCAAAGGACACTTACATGCTCAAGCAGCCCAGCGTCAACCGGAGTCGCATCAGCAGCTTTCTCTGGCACGGAGGAGGTCGAAGCCTTCAAGGCCAAAGCGTCACCCGCCAGAGCCTCTTCTCCGGTCGTCTTCGCAGTCTGCTCGATCATGGGAGCAGAAGTGTGCTCCATCTCACGAGGGGAAGAAGCAACAGCGCCAGTACGGTCGCTGTGACAAGAAACTCAATTCAAGGACTCGCAAGTGAAAAAGCACACTCGACAAAAACGAGGCAATGGTTACGCGACTAACCTGGCGACATCACATCATCTTCACTTCCCAGGGAGACGGAGGCCATCCTCGCAAACTCAGTCGGCGGTGCAGAGCCGAGGGAGGCACGACCAAAGGCTCAGCCAGGTCACTCGGTGCCTAGCGCCCGAAGACGACTCGCTCGTCTCTTCCTCGTTCACACCCGCCTCCTTCACGGCGACGAAGCAGAACCAGAGTCGCCACTCTTTCGCCTCTGCCGCTTCCGCAGCGGCTCCTCATCTTCATCATCCTCCTCCAACTCTTCACTCGGAGAGGTGGCGGAGGGAACTTCATCGTCATCAACCTCGTCCTCAGGGAACTCTGCCTCTTCATGAGGTCCATTCTCCATCAACGGAGGAAGACTGACATAGCTCGAACGACCCTGTCAGCAAATGAAGCATTCGAGTCAGGCAAAAAGATTCGACAGAAGAAGATACAAGACAAAGCAAACGAAGCTCACCTCAGGCACAGGATTATTAGGCCCATATGGCTCGACTGGGCACTTGACATTGCACGGGTCAGCGGCTCGGAGACTAGTGATGCTCCTCACCTTCGACTCGACTGCGTCATCATCGAGCTCATTGCCAGCATCCTCACGCGCCCACATTGGGTGGACGCGAGTGCGGAGCGGCTGCACCCGAAGCCTGAAGAAGGTGGCGATGAGGTGAATTCCACCTGTCTCGCGCCCGAGACTTTTCAGAAGGCCACGAAGAAGCGTCAGCAAGGGCTGAGTCGCCTCCCTGTCCTCCTTCGACAGCGGGTGCGCCCACGCGTTCGTCTTCCGCAACTCGCGATCAGCCGCGAAGTCGGGAAGCCCTTCTTGGTCGCACCTGATGTAGAACCACTTCTTCCGCCAGCCCTGGACGGAGTCGGACTTCTTCATCTGAAAGTAGGAGGTGTCGCCACGCACCTGGATGCCGAAGCCGCCGACTGGATACACCTGCTTGCTCTTCCCCACGTTCCTCCTCACGAGGAATAGCGACTTCCACAGCAGCCAGTTGGGTGCGATTCCCAGGAAGCACTCGCAGAGCACGAAATAGCTCGCGATGCTCAAGACGCTATTGGGAGTCAGATCGTGGATCTGAATCCCATAAGCATACAAGAGACCACGGACGAAATCGTGGAGGGGGAACCCGAAACCCCGCGGAAGGAAATCCACGAAGCAAACGCGTTCCCCCTCGCGAGGAGCGGGGAATACCTCTTTCCCGGGAGCGCGCACCGTCGCCTATCTGCCGGCGGCAGCAGCCCCTGCGCGCGGAGGGCCTCGAGGTCGGCCTTCTTCACCGACGATTTGACCCAGTCGCCGTCGGGCTTCTTCATCACGCTCGCCTCGGCGGCGGCGACGGCGCCAGCAGCAGGCTTCCCCCTCTTCATCGCGGCCTTGCTCATGGAGGGTGGAGAAAAGAAACTGGCAGAGGAGCAACAATGGCGGAGAGAAAGCAGCGGAGACGATGGCAGAATGGGGATGGAATGAACTGTTCGCCGCCGCGGTAAAAAATATATACCGCGTGGCCAGTTAATCCAGGCCGTCCTCAGCGAAACCGCACTCCACAACATCATCTGGCCGTCCACGTGTCGCGCGGAGATAGCAACCGTCGCCGGCCACGCCGCCCACTACGCGCGGGAATCAAGGCGCCATCATCACACCGCGAAATTTTCGCGCCCAACGGTCAGTATAAAGCGGCAACCGCTGTCTCCAGTCAATACTGACAGTGGGACCGCACTGTCACGTCCCATCGGACACAGAGTGAGCCAAAAAACGTCAGCGCTGACGTCAACTGCGCAGGCGTAGCAAGTAAGCCAATGGGCTGATCGAGAACTCGAGCAATTCATTCGAGTGCAAAAATATTCAGTAAGCTCTAAGAGCCGAATAAACTCGAACAGTTCATTCGAGTGCAAGAAGATTCAGTAAGCTCCAAGAGCTGAAGAAACTTGTGCAGTAAGCCAAACCGGCCGAATACACAGTAAGTCACGCAAAGCCAGTCGCGACTCCAACATGTCGAGTCCCTTCTTTACTCCCATCGGGAGCGGGCTTTTCGACTGAAGAAAAATTGAGTTTAACCTCAATTGCAAGCAATTCAGCTTAATCTCGGGGGCTACTCCCATCGGGAGCGCTGTTCGCGCTCCCGAGTGACTCAGAACAAAAGCAGTCGAAAAATCACCGACTAAGGCTGTACTCACGTATTTTACCCTGGAGTTGACAGTTCGACTAAGGAATCCCCATAAGCCCTGAACGGCCGGAGTCGACCAATTTTACTCGTTCCTTTCAGGAACCCGACGGCGTGCCCAGGAGGAAGGAGTCCTTTACCCGACTCTACGATTCGACTAAGCACTCGGGGGCTCCTGTCGTGGGGTCACTCTTCGACTACCCCACGGTGGGGATACCTGGGTCACGCCAAGCCCATCAGCCTTATGACGAGGGCCCAAGGAAGGCCCAAGGAGGACGACGTGCGGCCCAAGATAGTCGACGTTAGGTCATGTGACCCCAGCCATGCTTGTAAGCGCCATCGGCACCGTTCACCTGAGACCTAGCCTACCATATAAAGGCTAGGAGGGTCCTTCGTCTAGGGTACGCTCATAGCCGCCACCACAAACCCTAGCGAGATTGCCATCACGCCATTGTAGCCACAACTCGCCATTCAATACCAGACAAGCAGGAAGTAGGGTGTTATCCTCCGGGAGCCTGAACCTGGGTAAACGCCTTGCTTGTCAGCCGTGTGATCACCAGCGCTCATCTCTCTCCCCTTCAATCAACCCGGGGTACACGACCCAGGGATTTGCCGAGATCACCCCTCGACACCTATATATTCTCCGCGACGCGAAAACCCTATTACGGTCGATCATATTCCACGAAAAGTTCCGTCACGGCCGTCATCGTCAATCTCAGATCGGAGGAGTTCTGAAGCTCTTCCCGGCACCTTGCCGGAGGGGAGATCATCACCGGAGGGCTCTACATCACCATGCCTGCCTCCGGAGTGATGCGTGAGTAGTCCACCCTGGACTACGGGTCCATAGCAGTAGCTAGATGGTTGTCTCTCTACCTTGTGCTTCCATGTTTAGATCTTGTGAGCTGTCTAACATGATCAAGATCATCTTATTGTAATGCTAGATGTTGTGTTTGCTGGGATCCGATGAATATTGATACCATGTTTATTCAAGTTGTTTATCTATGTGCTCTTGATCTTGCATGCTCTCCGTTGCTAGTAGATGCTTTGGCCAAGTAGATGCTTGTGACTCCAAGAGGGGGTATTTATGCTCGATAGTGGGTTCAGTCTCTAGATATCTGGATCAGTGATAGAAAGGTCTAAGATGGTAGATGTGCTGTTGCTACTAAGAATAAAACATTGGTGCAGTGTCTAAGGGCACTTGTATTGATTACATTACACACTTTACTTCATGCAATAATCTGTTGTTAGCAACTTAATACTGAATATGATGCGGATGCTGCCTTGAAGGTGGATTATTTAGGCATAGATGCGGTTGGAATAACGGTCTATGTACTTTGTTGTAATGCCCAACTAGATTTCATAGTAGACATCTTGGCATGTATTGCTTTGTTATGCCCTCTCTATTTGTCAATTACCCAGCTGTAATTTGTTTACCCAACATGCTAGTTATCTGTTCTGAGAGAGACACCACTAGTGAACTGTGGACCCTGGTCCAATTTCCTCATACTGTTTACACAACCTGCTGCAATCATCTGTTTCCTGTTACTTGCTGTTTTTCCTGCTGTTTTCCACACCATACGTTTAACCCTTTATTTCTGCAAGACCGGAGAGATTGACAACCTCTCTGTTTCGTGTTGGGCAAAGTTCTGGTTTGTGTCTGTGCAGATTCCACGTTGGTGAGAGCTCCCTAGCGCCAGGGGGAGTCAACATCAACAACCTTCCGATAGATCGTCAAGTCCTACTGGATTGATAACCTTGGGTAGATTATTCAAGGGAAAACTTCTGCTGTCTACATCATAACCTTCCTCTTGGGGTTCACCAACACGTAGCCATCAAGCTGTTTTCTGGCGCCGTTGCCGGGGAAGTACTCATCATCACCATCATCATCATCCTCAAATACTCTCCCGTCAACCAGGCACCTTGGGTAGATTATACTGTTTTTCATTTTCATGCTGATGGCACTATTATAAAAAGTGTAGGGATCATTAATGTTGAGATTACTATGCAAAATAAAAATATACCTACAACTTTTATGATCCTTAGAAAATCTCCTAGTAATATAGTTTTGGGAAGATCTTTTTTGAAGAGTAATGGGAGATTTATCAATGCAAAATATGGGTTCATGAAGTTTGTTGCACCTATCAACCGAAAGTTTTTCTTCCCAATTAAGAAAGAGGATCCCACCGAAAGAGTGGAGGATTTCAACATTTTTGGCAATACTTGATGCATCTCTTCATGCCTAGCTCAAAGGCATTAAAGAAAAGCACTTCTGGAGATAACCCATGTTTTTATTTGCTGTTATTTTTGCTTTTTCTTGAGTCAAGGATGCTTGTTTACCTCTGTAGCAACTCCTTTGTATCTTTATTTTGCTGTTTTGTTGTGCCAAGGAGAGTTACTAATGCAAAGTTGGTTTTTATTTTCGGGACTGCATTGGGACAGATTGCTGTTCGTCACCGTTTAATTCAGTAGAAAATCAGAAAAAATCAAAAAATGCTGAAACTTTTTGTGCATGTTCTGATGATGTTACGCAACTTTCATTATTTCAAAAGTTCTTCATCTGAGCATCGTAAGTGCCTCGAAAAAATTCGTCATTACAGACTGTTCTGGTTTGACAGATTCTGTCTTTTATTTTGCATTCTCTCTTTTACAAGTTTTTAAGTGGTTTCTTTTCGTGTAAAAGTGCCCACTTGAGCCTAGTAACAGTGGCTAATGTTTAAAATAGTTGGCTTGTGAGTTTTGTCTTTGCTAGAACTTTGAAGTATTATCTTTTAGTGCACTAACCTGCTAATGAGAAAAGCTGTTAAGTTTTGGTGTGAAGGAAGTTTTCAAGTGTTGATAGAGGAGAATGATACTACATGATCAAGAAGAGTGAAGAGCTTAAGCTTGGGGAGGCTTACCTCCCCAGCATATTTCAAGAAGACTCAAGCATCTAAGCTTGGGGATGCCCAAGGCATCCCTTCTTCATCTACAAATTATCAGGTCATCTCTAATGGTGCTATATTTTTATTGCTTCATGCTAGTGTACTCTTCCTTGGAGCGTCAGTGTGTTTTTGTTTTCAGTTTGTTTTGTTTTGTTTGCTGTGCTATACTTGTTGGATCCTAGTATTCATGTTTGGGAGAGAGACACGCTCCACTTTTTCATTAGAATACTCTTGTGCTTCACTTATACTTGTTGAGTATTCCTGTCTAGTTGCTGTTATTGCTGTTAGCTCTCAGTTTTTCATGTATCTCTTGTTAGAGCTTTCAGTTTCTTTTGAAGAAAGTACTCTCTTGCTTCACTTATATCTGTTTGGAGAGTTGTCAAATAAGTTGATTGGTGTTTGGTTGGACCAGAAAAATGCTATGCATGTGGTAGTGGTATAAAATGCTTACATGAATCTTTTTAGATCGTTGTCTTGAGTAATTTGATGCTTGCCAATTGTTTTGAGCTGTCAAGTAATTAATGTTTAAGCTTGTGCATCATGTAAGTAATGGCTATTAATGAAGAACTACTATAAGGATTTTCTGCTATAATAATCTGTTGCATAATTGGAAGTCCATAGTAGTCTAGATAATTTTTGGATGAAGGCTATGTGTTAACAAGGAAGACAGTGGGAGTCTATGGTTCGTCAAACCTTGTGTTTTATGTACACTCTTGCTATTCCAGTTGATAATGATGTTTGCTTATAATAACCTTGCTAGCCTAAACTCTGTACTAAGAGGGAATGCTTCTTGTACATCCAAAACCTTGAGCCAAATCCATGCCACCTGTGTCCACCATACCTACCTATTATGTGGTGTTTTCACCATTCCAAGTAAATTTCTTCATGTGCTATCTACTAACTACTCAAAACTGTTAATTTCCTTTTTGTGTCACTACTTGAAAAGCTCATAAGGACGTAGATAGGTGGTCTTTATTTCCTGGTTGATCAAATTTTACACACCTGGACTAGTGGCATATACATCCGCTTATCCAATAATTTTGCAAAAAGAGCTGGCAACGGGGTGCCCAGTCCCAATTAATTACAACTTTAACCAAACAATTCTCTTCACATCTTTTTGCCCCTGATTCGTCAGTCAAGCAATGTTCACAAGTGTGTAAACAAAAGAGAAGAGGGATGATCTGCCCGCTGGTAGAAATAACGTCCTTCATGGGAGCCGCTCTTGTAAAGTTTGATCAACTAGTGAAGTAGAGTATTGCCTATTTGCTGATTTGTTGACACCTGTATACACATTACCTTACAAAACAATATTTTATGCTCTCTATATGCCTTCGGGAACTACAGCTCTAGCACATGATGTTAATCCCTGCTTCCCTCTGCGAAGGGCCTTTCTTTTACTTTTATGTTGAGTCAGTTTTCCCACTTCTTTCTGTCTACTTAAGCAAACATCATTGTCAACTCCAGTATAACAGTTTTTACATAACTTTGTGTTTGGTTGATCATATTCTTTGCATTGACATTATCTATATGATATACATGTTGAAAGTTGAAGCAAAAGCTGAAGCTATTATCTTCCTTTGTGTTGATACAAACACTTTCATGTTGAAATTATTGCTGCTGTGAACTAACTATTATGTTAGACTATTATATCTCTAAATGTTTTATAGTATTATTCATGAAAGTTTGCACTTGTGTGATCACTATGTTTACTCTTTATTTACTTGCTTGCAAACTATAGACCATTGGCTTGGATCACTTCATTCAGATCATGTGCATTACATTGTTATTTGATCAAAGATTGTGTTGGTAGCATGTCACTTCAAAAATTATCTGTTTTTATCGTTTACCTACTCGAGGACGAGCAGGAACTAAGCTTGGGGATGCTTGATACGTCTCAAACGTATCTATAATTTTTGATGTTCCATGCTGATATTATATCAATTGCTACATGTTTTGGTTACACTTTATATCATTTTTATGCATTTTCTGGGACTAACCTATTAACAAGATGCCACAGTGCCAGTTCCCTGTTTTCTGCTGTTTTTGGTTTCAGAAAATCTATTAAGGAAATATTCTCGGAATTGGACGAAACAAAAGACATCGTCAATAATATCACGAGGAGATCACGGAGTCCAAAGGGGAGTCGGAGCAGACCCACCAGGGGGCCACGCCACACTAGGGCGCGGCCCAGGGTGGGCCCGCGCCCCCCTATGGCGTGGTGGCCCCCCTCGGCCACCGACGCCGCCTCTTCGCCTATATATTCTCCGCGACGCGAAAACCCTATTACGGTCGATCATATTCCACGAAAAGTTCCGTCGCGGCCGTCATCGTCAATCTCAGATCGGAGGAGTTCTGAAGCTCTTCCCGGCACCCTGCCGGAGGGGAGATCATCACCGGAGGGCTCTACATCATCATGCCTGCTCCGGAGTGATGCGTGAGTAGTCCACCCCTGGACTACGGGTCCATAGCAGTAGCTAGATGGTTGTCTCTCTACCTTGTGCCTCCATGTTTAGATCTTGTGAGCTGCCTAACATGATCAAGATCATCTTATTGTAATGCTAGATGTTGTGTTTGCTGGGATCCGATGAATATTGATACCATGTTTATTCAAGTTGTTTATCTATGTGCTCTTGATCTTGCATGCTCTCCGTTGCTAGTAGATGCTTTGGCCAAGTAGATGCTTGTGACTCCAAGAGGGGGTATTTATGCTCGATAGTGGGTTCAGTCTCTAGATATCTGGATCAGTGACAGAAAGGTCTAAGATGGTAGATGTGCTGTTGCTACTAGGGATAAAACATTGGTGCAGTGTCCAAGGGCACTTGTATTGATTACATTACACACTTTACTTCATGCAATAATCTGTTGTTAGCAACTTAATACTGAATAGGATGCGGATGCTGCCTTGAAGGTGGATTATTTAGGCATAGATGCGGTTGGAATAACGGTCTATGTACTTTGTTGTAATGCCCAACTAGATTTCATAGTAGACATCTTGGCATGTATTGCATTGTTATGCCCTCTCTATTTGTCAATTGCCCAGCTGTAATTTGTTTACCCAACATGCTAGTTATCTGTTCTGAGAGAGACACCACTAGTGAACTGTGGATCCTGGTCCAATTTCCTCATACTGTTTACACAACCTGCTGCAATCATCTGTTTCCTGTTACTTGCTGTTTTTCCTGATGTTTTCCACACCATACGTTTAACTCTTTGTTTCTGCAAGACCGAAGAGATTGACAACCTCTCTGTTTCGTGTTGGGCAAAGTTCTGGTTTGTGTCTGTGCAGATTCCACGTTGGTGCAAGCTCCCTAGCGCCAGCGGGAGTCAACATCAACAACCTTCCAATTGATCGTCAAGTCCTACTGGTCCGATTAAACCTTGGGTAGATTATTCAAGGGAAAACTTACTGCTGTCTACATCATAACCTTCCTCTTGGGGTTCACCAACACGTAGCCATCAAGCTGTTTTCTGGCGCCGTTGCCGGGGAAGTACTCATCATCACCATCATCATCATCCTCAAATACTCTCCCGTCAACCAGGCACCACCTAACATGATCAAGATCATCTTATTGTAATGCTAGATGTTGTGTTTGCTGGGATCCGATGAATATTGATACCATGTTTATTCAAGTTGTTTATCTATGTGCTCTTGATCTTGCATGCTCTCCGTTGCTAGTAGATGCTTTGGCCAAGTAGATGCTTGTGACTCCAAGAGGGGGTATTTATGCTCGATAGTGGGTTCAGTCTCTAGATATCTGGATCAGTGACAGAAAGGTCTAAGATGGTAGATGTGCTGTTGCTACTAGGGATAAAACATTGGTGCAGTGTCCAAGGGCACTTGTATTGATTACATTACACACTTTACTTCATGCAATAATCTGTTGTTAGCAACTTAATACTGAATAGGATGCGGATGCTGCCTTGAAGGTGGATTATTTAGGCATAGATGCGGTTGGAATAACGGTCTATGTACTTTGTTGTAATGCCCAACTAGATTTCATAGTAGACATCTTGGCATGTATTGCATTGTTATGCCCTCTCTATTTGTCAATTGCCCAGTTGTAATTTGTTTACCCAACATGCTAGTTATCTGTTCTGAGAGAGACACCACTAGTGAACTGTGGATCCTGGTCCAATTTCCTCATACTGTTTACACAACCTGCTGCAATCATCTGTTTCCTGTTACTTGCTGTTTTTCCTGCTGTTTTCCACACCATACGTTTAACTCTTTGTTTCTGCAAGACCGAAGAGATTGACAACCTCTCTGTTTCTTGTTGGGCAAAGTTCTGGTTTGTGTCTGTGCAGATTCCACGTTGGTGCAAGCTCCCTAGCGCCAGGGGGAGTCAACATCAACAACCTTCCAATTGATCGTCAAGTCCTACTGGTCCGATTAAACCTTGGGTAGATTATTCAAGGGAAAACTTACTGCTGTCTACATCATAACCTTCCTCTTGGGGTTCACCAACACGTAGCCATCAAGCTGTTTTCTGGCGCCGTTGCCGGGGAAGTACTCATCATCACCATCATCATCATCCTCAAATACTCTCCCATCAACCAGGCACCACCTAACATGATCAAGATCATCTTATTGTAATGCTAGATGTTGTGTTTGCTGGGATCCGATGAATATTGATACCATGTTTATTCAAGTTGTTTATCTATGTGCTCTTGATCTTGCATGCTCTCCGTTGCTAGTAGATGCTTTGGCCAAGTAGATGCTTGTGACTCCAAGAGGGGGTATTTATGCTCGATAGTGGGTTCAGTCTCTAGATATCTGGATCACTGACAGAAAGGTCTAAGATGGTAGATGTGCTGTTGCTACTAGGGATAAAACATTGGTGCAGTGTCCAAGGGCACTTGTATTGATTACATTACACACTTTACTTCATGCAATAATCTGTTGTTAGCAACTTAATACTGAATAGGATGCGGATGCTGCCTTGAAGGTGGATTATTTAGGCATAGATGCGGTTGGAATAACGGTGTATGTACTTTGTTGTAATGCCCAACTAGATTTCATAGTAGACATCTTGGCATGTATTGCATTGTTATGCCCTCTCTATTTGTCAATTGCCCAGTTGTAATTTGTTTACCCAACATGCTAGTTATCTGTTCTGAGAGAGACAGCACTAGTGAACTGTGGATCCTGGTCCAATTTCCTCATACTGTTTACACAACCTGCTGCAATCATCTGTTTCCTGTTACTTGCTGTTTTTCCTGCTGTTTTCCACACCATACGTTTAACTCTTTGTTTCTGCAAGACCGAAGAGATTGACAACCTCTCTGTTTCATGTTGGGCAAAGTTCTGGTTTGTGTCTGTGCAGATTCCACGTTGGTGCAAGCTCCCTAGCGCCAGGGGGAGTCAACATCAACAACCTTCCAATTGATCGTCAAGTCCTACTGGTCCGATTAAACCTTGGGTAGATTATTCAAGGGAAAACTTACTGCTGTCTACATCATAACCTTCCTCTTGGGGTTCACCAACACGTAGCCATCAAGCTGTTTTCTGGCGCCGTTGCCGGGGAAGTACTCATCATCACCATCATCATCATCCTCAAATACTCTCCCGTCAACCAGGCACCACCTAACATGATCAAGATCATCTTATTGTAATGCTAGATGTTGTGTTTGCTGGGATCCGATGAATATTGATACCATGTTTATTCAAGTTGTTTATCTATGTGCTCTTGATCTTGCATGCTCTCCGTTGCTAGTAGATGCTTTGGCCAAGTAGATCCTTGTGACTCCAAGAGGGGTATTTATGCTCGATAGTGGGTTCAGTCTCTAGATATCTGGATCAGTGATAGAAAGGTCTAAGATGGTAGATGTGCTGTTGCTACTAGGGATAAAACATTGGTGCAGTGTCCAAGGCCACTTGTATTGATTACATTACACACTTTACTTCATGCAATAATCTGTTGTTAGCAACTTAATACTGAATAGGATGCGGATGATGCCTTGAAGGTGGATTATTTAGGCATAGATGCGGTTGGAATAACGGTCTATGTACTTTGTTGTAATGCCCAACTAGATTTCATAGTAGACATCTTGGCATGTATTGCATTGTTATGCCCTCTCTATTTGTCAATTGCCCAGTTGTAATTTGTTTACCCAACATGCTAGTTATCTGTTCTGAGAGAGACACCACTAGTGAACTGTGGATCCTGGTCCAATTTCCTCATACTGTTTACACAACCTGCTGCAATCATCTGTTTCCTGTTACTTGCTGTTTTTCCTGCTGTTTTCCACACCATACGTTTAACTCTTTGTTTCTGCAAGACCGAAGAGATTGACAACCTCTCTGTTTCTTGTTGGGCAAAGTTCTGGTTTGTGTCTGTGCAGATTCCACGTTAGTGCAAGCTCCCTAGCGCCAGGGGGAGTCAACATCAACAACCTTCCAATTGATCGTCAAGTCCTACTGGTCCGATTAAACTTTGGGTAGATTATTCAAGGGAAAACTTACTGCTGTCTACATCATAACCTTCCTCTTGGGGTTCACCAACACGTAGCCATCAAGCTGTTTTCTGGCGCCGTTGCCGGGGAAGTACTCATCATCACCATCATCATCATCCTCAAATACTCTCCCATCAACCAGGCACCACCTAACATGATCAAGATCATCTTATTGTAATGCTAGATGTTGTGTTTGCTGGGATCCGATGAATATTGATACCATGTTTATTCAAGTTGTTTATCTATGTGCTCTTGATCTTGCATGCTCTCCGTTGCTAGTAGATGCTTTGGCCAAGTAGATGCTTGTGACTCCAAGAGGGGGTATTTATACTCGATAGTGGGTTCAGTCTCTAGATATCTGGATCACTGACAGAAAGGTCTAAGATGGTAGATGTGCTGTTGGTACTAGGGATAAAACATTGGTGCAGTGTCCAAGGGCACTTGTATTGATTACATTACACACTTTACTTCATGCAATAATCTGTTGTTAGCAACTTAATACTGAATAGGATGCGGATGCTGCCTTGAAGGTGGATTATTTAGGCATAGATGCGGTTGGAATAACGGTCTATGTGCTTTGTTGTAATGCCCAACTAGATTTCATAGTAGACATCTTGGCATGTATTGCATTGTTATGCCCTCTCTATTTGTCAATTGCCCAGTTGTAATTTGTTTACCCAACATGCTAGTTATCTGTTCTGAGAGAGACACCACTAGTGAACTGTGGATCCTGGTCCAATTTCCTCATACTGTTTACACAACCTGCTGCAATCATCTGTTTCCTGTTACTTGCTGTTTTTCCTGCTGTTTTCCACAGCATACGTTTAACTCTTTGTTTCTGCAAGACCGAAGAGATTGACAACCTCTCTGTTTCGTGTTGGGCAAAGTTCTGGTTTGTGTCTGTGCAGATTCCACGTTGGTGCAAGCTCCCTAGCGCCAGGGGGAGTCAACATCAACAACCTTCCAATTGATCGTCAAGTCCTACTGGTCCGATTAAACCTTGGGTAGATTATTCAAGGGAAAACTTACTGCTGTCTACATCATAACCTTCCTCTTGGGGTTCACCAACACGTAGCCATCAAGCTGTTTTCTGGCGCCGTTGCCGGGGAAGTACTCATCATTACCATCTTCATCATCCTCAAATACTCTCCCGTCAACCAGGCACCACCTAACATGATCAAGATCATCTTATTGTAATGCTAGATGTTGTGTTTGCTGGGATCCGATGAATATTGATACCATGTTTATTCAAGTTGTTTATCTATGTGCTCTTGATCTTGCATGCTCTCCGTTGCTAGTAGATGCTTTGGCCAAGTAGATGCTTGTGACTCCAAGAGGGGGTATTTATGCTCGATAGTGGGTTCAGTCTCTAGATATCTGGATCAGTGACAGAAAGGTCTAAGATGGTAGATGTGCTGTTGCTACTAGGGATAAAACATTGGTGCAGTGTCCAAGGGCACTTGTATTGATTACATTACACACTTTACTTCATGCAATAATCTGTTGTTAGCAACTTAATACTGAATAGGATGCGGATGCTGCCTTGAAGGTGGATTATTTAGGCATAGATGCGGTTGGAATAACGGTCTATGTACTTTGTTGTAATGCCCAACTAGATTTCATAGTAGACATCTTGGCATGTATTGTTTTGTTATGCCCTCTCTATTTGTCAATTGCCCAGCTGTAATTTGTTTACCCAACATGCTAGTTATCTGTTCTGAGAGAGACACCACTAGTGAACTGTGGACCCTGGTCCAATTTCCTCATACTGTTTACACAACCTGCTGCAATCATCTGTTTCCTGTTACTTGCTGTTTTTCCTGCTGTTTTCCACACCATACGTTTAACCCTTTGTTTCTGCAAGACCGGAGAGATTGACAACCTCTCTGTTTCGTGTTGGGCAAAGTTCTGGTTTGTGTCTGTGCAGATTCCACGTTGGTGCAAGCTCCCTAGCGCCAGGGGGAGTCAACATCAACAACCTTCCGATAGATCGTCAAGTCCTACTGGATTGATAACCTTGGGTAGATTATTCAAGGGAAAACTTCTGCTGTCTACATCATAACCTTCCTCTTGGGGTTCACCAACACGTAGCCATCAAGCTGTTTTCTGACGCCGTTGCCGGGGAAGTACTCATCATCACCATCATCATCATCCTCAAATACTCTTCCGTCAACCAGGCACCAGACGCTCCGGGCCCCGACTTCGCACTGGATGAACCCTCCGGCACTTAACCGCAGCCGGTTATTGCGTAACTTGCCTTCTTACCTGGGCGTAGGTGCGTCGTTACAGAAAGGTAAATGCAGAAAGTAAAATCCCAGTTAGATTGCCACCTGTTAAGACTACTAGGGTCCTATATATATGGGCATATATACGTATCCTCACCGTAAACGTTTTCGTTTTCGAAAATATGGCCGGATGCGATGGATTACGGCCGTAATGGCTCTGATACCAGCTGTGACTCCTAGTATGCAAGGGTTAAAGGGGTGAGCTCTATCTCTATGCCAAACCCGCACTATAAGGAAGTCCTTACTTTCAAGTTTTAGCTCTATTCAAATCATTTTAACCAGCTCTATTCTAATCATTTTAACCATTTGAAACATAGACCTAGCTCATCAAGCAAGGGGGGTTGCAAGCAATCAAGTTTTAATCCATAATCTATTATATACATCATTAAATGACTTACGCGTTGACAGCCACAAGCAAGCGGTTACTCATATCCAAGAGTCGTGGCGATTCGAATCGATATACACCCTGCAGGGAAAACCTGATCAACACGTCATACGCTTCCCTCCCGTGGTCCGCGTATGACAGCCTTTCACATGTCCCTACGAGGTCGAAACATATCCCCTACGCCCGGAAGAAGTCTTGGTAGCCAGGGACAGTACGTCGTCCCTGTCACCTCATTCTGCCTCCCGCGCGCGTCAGCCTCAAAAGCGTAGGGGGAAACGCTCGGCCAAGTAGTTACGTAGCTACTAGATTTACTGGGCCCATATCACCAGCATGCGATCAGTACGTTCAATACATGCTCACGGGTACCAACCCATCGGTCCTTAACCGACACAGACGGGGCTACAGCCTTGAAGGCACCGGCTTTCCATATCACTCTCCACGCCCTTCCCGACCGGTACCAGCCCTTTCCTCTAATGGCCCCGTTCGGTCTCCAATTCATCCACCTATCCAACTATTTCATCATAAGTAGTAAAATTGACCTATGGCCGCTACGTGGTCTCCAAACCACGCGGCATCAACCGGTACCTATGTCTACGCCTAGCAAGCACTAACGGCCTCCATCTAGTATTAGGGTATCAAGGAATTGATCCAGAGGGTAACTAATGCATCTAGGGTTTCAATTAATTCCTATAACCTAATGCACAACCATAATTGAACTTAAATCATAAAAATTGAGTTGAGCACAAGGAATGATGGTTTGATGCACCGGGGCTTGCCTTGGCTGAGTTCGAGGTTAGTGTCTTCGACTGGTGCTGGCTCCGTCAGTCCTTCGGGATCCGGCTCCGCGTGATCTAGATCTAGCGCATATACGAGCCGATATTAAAATTGATGCATATATGGTACTAGGCAACTTGGCGCGGCGACACGCCGCACCCGTGTAGTTATTAATTGTGGTTATTTTTAGTTCTAAACTGTGTCTTGCTTGAGGTAATAATAATAATTTTGGTACTAAAGTAATCTGCAAGAAAAGAAAATTCACTCTTTGAGTAATGTGTAATCTAGAAATCTAGAAACAGAACTGGATGAGTATTCGTGAAAAAAAACTTGAAAAATTGACAATAATGCAAGGTAAAATATCGTGCATAAAAGGACAAACAAATGAGCTTAAGCAATGTAGAGTATTTATCAAAAAAGGAGCAAGAATAATTTTAATTCTGAGAACTACAGAACATCACCTGCAGGTCTACAATAATAAGGCCTAGCTGATATATAAGTCTTGTCGTGTTTGCAGACCCAGTTCTTGCAGATAGGGTCAATACATGTGAGGATTCTATATTGATAAAGGTTAGTTCCATCGATGTAGCATGAAAGGGACCAAATAACCTTTTTGCGAAGGCAAAAAATTTAAAGGTATGCTGCAAAATTTGTCCAAAGAGCATTCATGGACCTCCGTTGATGTTTTGTAGTCCTACATGTTATCAGTTTATGACATCGAGCATAATAAAATAGAGTAGAAGTTACAGGTAAAAAGGGCAGTAAGTTACCTAAAAGGTTTTACAACACAGAAAATCATTTCAACTATCTACCAATATTAAATCAAGAAGGAATTGCATAGAACTACAGATTTGAGATCACTGTCACTTTAAATCCAATCCAGCCACAATGTTCGTTCAGACCAAGTAGCTTATTTCAGTTGCTCGAGGACAACATGACTTCTAAGCTGTGGTTAATCACCGCAATTCCGTGTTGATGTCGTCATTTTTGCCGGTCAATGTTGTCGCTGCCATCTCAAAGAAACTCGATCAGAATTGATCACACAAAATTGAACATGTATACAATTGCCTTGAAATTATTCGTAAATATATTCTGTTATCCCACCTATAAGTAGTTCATAAATATATTCTATTTTCCATGGTTGAAACAAAACAACAGTATATAATGAAACTAAAAGACAGATCTGGTTAAGACCATAGGGAAAATCTCTACATGTCATTAACAAATTTATCTATACATGTGACTATTATCTAGTGTAATAATTATGTTCTTTTCACAATCAGACATCAGAAGCATATTCCAAAAGTAAGTGTCCAGTAAGCTAGTTTTTAGTTTGCATAGCAATGCAGGAACGGTAAAACTGAATCACTGAACATAGTATATGGTTATAATCACAGTATAGTGTACATTAAAAAGGAAATAACAGTCATGTATAAATAATTCATGATTGTTGAAGGCATGGCTAAAATTACAAAAAGAAACAGATCCTTTGTAATCTAGAAGCATATCAACATAAATAATGACTGAAAATCTAACTTTTGCATCGCTTGGATTATCATTTGACATTGTTAGTTGAGCAGTATGTGTAATTCTCTTTTTTTTTTTTTGCAGCATGAGTAGTAGAGGTAATTCAACAAAGATGGAAATAAATTTAATGGAGACAGATTCAGTAGAGTGGAACATTAGCAAGCCAAATTTCCAGCATACACAACATCAGACTGAGCAGCACAAATTCGCACACACAAAGCAGGAATACCCTCATGTGCCCTTGCCGTAAAATTTCCAACATGAGTTCCTTGACGGAAAAGGCGAGCAAATAATGTTGAACCATTCCAATGTGTGTTCGTCAAATTCTCTGTTCCCCGCGGTCGCAACTCTTTTCCACTCGATTTCCCATTCGTCAAATTCCTCGTCAAATAGAGAAACTCGTGAAGTAGAGAAATCCTCAATTGTAATATACTTGTTTGGAACGCACACATTCAATCTGTAAAGCTGAGTTGACCATTGGATAATGCTTGCTTCCTCTTATTTTATGATTGAGAAATTAGGCAGACCCCAAATTAACAAAAGTTTTTCCTAATCTGTCACAAAGAAACACTATTTAGCAACAGCACAAAGATGAGAACTATTCAGTTGAACTATTCAGTTGGAAAAATGTTATATCTATTGCCGAGTTTGATAACAGATACACAACATGCATATTACTCGTGTGGCAGACTAGCTGCAAGTAATTCTTTGCGTAATAACTGAGAATGAAATTTTAAACCATGGCAAACTGGGAATGAAGGAAACATGCACAAAGGAGTCGATATGAAGGTCAGAACATAAAATTTAGGTTTGGTTACCTTGAGTCAGAACGGGGCAGAATTATAAGGGTAAAAGGAAATTCAGTTGTAAGACAACGCATACATGTTATTAGTTAGGAAGCCACGGGAGCCTGGATAGAAAGGCTTGGATAGCTCTATATTTCTCATTTTGCTTCTTTCTACTGTAGATATTTTTTCTTATATATATATATATATAGGCTTAAAGGACATAAATTCTCCTAGGAAAGCATTCAATTGACTGTGCTTCTGACGTTCATATCTTCTTTTTTCCGTTAGGTGCAAAATCTACTATGTCTGATTGTATACATGGACAGCTTCGAGAGAAGGATGACTACTGTCTTTCCATATGTCGTCAATACCAAATAATGCTTATGCTTCTCTTATTAACACACCAGGAAACGACGTACATGAATCCACGTGATATCGCTCCCAATGCCAGAGCTGACCTCCTCTTCCTCATTTTCTCCTATGGCAACTCATCCAAGTTGATTTCCAGATTATGCGTATTCCTAAATTAAGAAGCAAATAGAAGAATTTTAGAATTCTAAAGCTACAATTGGTGGTAAGAGAATAATGATCTTCAAAGCAAATACAGAAAGATGGGTAGTCAACAAATGAAATCACACAACTAATCTTAAAACATATAGTCAATCTACGACTTGATCCCCATGTACTAAATAAGAAATTGATTGACTTACTATCCATAGAAGAATATATTTAAGCATAGAATGAGCAAACATATAATGTCATTTTCCGTAGCAGCTTAATGGAGATCAATACATAAAACTTATTTAAAAATGCGCATACATAGAACTGTAGAAATTAAGACCAAAATAGTAACACAGACATCACGATTCATGTTCGTCTACTCTACAACCACCCTGTTAAAAAACACTGATTTTATTCCACTGAGTAAAAATAAATTGTAGAACAAATGGTCAAAAGGAAATCAATAGAATACCCTCTCAAACCACAAATGGTTCTGTCAAATGAAAATCTGTTAAGAGAGGGAAAAAACAAATGGTTCTATTAGAATTTGTTAATCAAACAAAAACCATATCATGCACAAAAAACACACAGGCCCGAAGTTGTTAATAGTCTCTAACCCAGAAATTACCTCCGTACACCAAGTAGCGATTCTTTATGTAATGAACCCAATATACTGAAAAATGTGCGTGGAAGCAACTAATTTTCAGATTGAAGCAAGAGATGATACCAAATATGTAGCAAGGTTAGGACTACATAATGACTTCAATTCACCAAATCCACGGTACACGTCGTGAAACTGCAAAATCAAAGCAATAAGCATGGAACAGGAAATTTTGGTCAAACAAATGAGAAGAAATACTAATAACTGAAGAAACAAATTGCACTAAAGAAATCAGAAAAATCACAATGCCACTCTATGAGCAAAAGAGAGGGCTGCAAAGGAGAAGGCCGGGACATAGGAGGTTTTGTACCTCTAAATATGGTGTGGGCTTAGTTCACTAAAAAAAGAAAAATGTTATGGCAGGCAATTACCCTATGTCATGTTCGATAGTGAAGGCTTATTTTGTAACTACACGCAATAGTTAAATAGCTAAAGGGAAATTGTATGGTGAGAAAGTTAACAAAGGCGGACGAACATTCCACCATGTATATGAATCACATATAGACGAAAAAACTGCCGAGACAACATGGAGAAAGCAGGGCATATAAATGGCCCACATATGGTAATTCTTAGGCCCTGGTCTAGAAAAGATTAAATTGATCCCTTTCTTATTTGAGCTATCATTTGATATGACCAGAGGAATGCCAAAATGATTATTTAGTCCTGTTTGGCCAATAAGTTTTTGTACACAAAGTATTTCATGTGGAATCGAGTTCATGTTCCTTTCTGTGGTCATAAGTCAAACAAACTGTATGTTGAAAACATACAAGAGATCTATATAAGCAATATTCAGGAGATCAACATTCTTTTCCTAAATTTATGAACACTCAAGTTCAGTCAAGCAATACAGCAAGATGAGGCAACCAATTTAAAATACAGGCAGAACCACTTAACCGAACTAAGTAGATAACCTGGGATAAAAAGGTTGGGTACACATCATAAACAAATATACAGATTAATGCACCTGAGGTTGCTGCACATTTATTTGTTGACCTGATGAATCCGGCCGGCGACAACAACAGAAATTAGCAAGCAACAACAGAAATTAGCAAGCATAGTAGTAGCAGCAGAGGAAATTAGCAAGCAACATACAATGCACCGTTCATTTCTCAGACCGAACGGCCTAAACAATTTTGGTGACGTGGCGCGCGGGACTGGGGTGGATTGGTCCATCTTTTATATATAGTAGGTACTCCCTCCGTTCCAAATTAATTGATTTCCATTTGTCCACACGTGAATGTATCTATACGTGTATGTCTAGATACATTCATGTGGACAAATGGAAATCAATTAATTTGGAACGGAGTGAGTATGTGCAAGTGAAATAAGGGTGCCCAACAGTACCAAACATGTACTTATTTCTGTACGTTTATTGTTTTTTTATTAAAGAATTTCCATGTTTCATATTTATTAGGAAATAAGTTAGGCACTAGATAATTAATAACATGGGATGTAAGCACAATTTGGTTGTTTCTGATTTTATGTAGGTGCAAGACATTAAAAGGAGGTGTTACACCAAAAATTTGGGATTTCCCAAACCGGAGTAAATTATAACGATTTAATCAATTGTAAGAAGATTAATTTATAACTCAAATCTAGGCATAGATTAAATGCAACCTATTTTCTAGCCGTTACTGATCAACAGTGGGATATTTAGACAAAGTTTCACATTTTTATCTTGCACCAATAATTCTTAATAATTCAAGTAAATTTTGCCTTCTTTGAATTTTGTACAAACATTTATGGTGAAAAATACAGATTGGTCAAGGTCATTGGGTAGTTCTCATTACAAGGATTCCTTCAAGATTTATTTTGCATTTCTAAGGTTCTACAATTTTCTATGAATTTTTTTTGAAGCTTGTACGATTTTCTGAGATTGATTTAAATAAAAACGTAAAGGAAAACTGGTGGGCCGATTTCTGGCCCAAAAGGCCTCTGTGGCCGGCTGACCAAAGGCCACGCTGGGCCTTTTGCTTGCTAGGTCGGCCAAGAAGTGTGCTGGGCTGCCTTGTTTGCTTCATGGGCTGCACGTAAAAAGGAAAAACGAAGGGATACGGGATGGGAGCTAGCAGTCGCTCGACTGGGCACGCGTGATGCGCAGCCATGCCGGCGTGCCGGCGCAGCTTGGCCGGGGCTGGTGCCCGGCAAGGCGAACACGGATGAGGGGAGGGGGGTGGTCTCACCGGAGGGCAGCTGTGGCCGGCGCGGAAAGCTTGAGGCGGCGGGAAGCGGCTCCGGGTCCGAGAGCGGTGGCGGGGAACGGCTGCGACGCGATGGATCACGGCTCCGCGAGATGGCCGCGGGGCTCGGCCGGAGATGGAGGAAGGCGCGACGGTAACGGCAGCTCCGGCTCGGACCGATGGAGGAAGACCGGCGGTGAGGAATCTGACTCGACTCGGTTCGGTGACATCACTTGGTCTCTGCTCCGGACGACGACAGCTCGGTGGACGGCGAAGGGGCGGGTCGGGTGGCTCAAGAACGAGGCGGCTGGCATGCTCCGGCCGTCGGCGAATTCACTCGCTTGCGTGGCTGCAGAAAATGACCGGGGCGCATGGAGCTCGAACGGGGAGGAAAAAGGTGCAGGGGATAAGGACCGGGGGGGGGGGGGGAGGGGGGGGGGGGGGGTCAGGCGTGACGACGCCCGCAGTGCTGGCGACGTGGGCGGGATGGGCACGGGGTACGGCGAGAGGACGGCGTGACGGGGAGCATAGGAGCCGGCATGGCGCCCATCCGCTCTCGGTTTGACCAAGAGAGAGACGATGGAGAGAAAGGGCAAAAAGAGAGAGTGACAAGTGGGCCCGGCCGGGAATTAAGTTTTCTCAATTTGACTAAATTCAAACTTGTTTGACCGGATGAAAAAGAATGCTTCCCGAGCTCCAAAAATTCTGGTAATTGTTGTGCAGGTAGAGGGAAGCAAGATAAACATCTTTCATATTTAGTTCAACTCCAAAATCGGCAGGGATTTAGAATTAGAAAATCTGGAACTTAAAAAGATTTGAATTTTCAAGGGCACTAGAACATTGATAAAAATTCCAGAAAGTCACCAAAATTCTCTCTTGATGCGATGTTCTGGAATATAAATTTAGATGAAACCACTTACATATAAGAATTTGCGGTTCCTTTACAAGTGGAAACTCGGCAAGATTGAGAGAGAATTGGGAAATTTGAATTTGGATTTTGAATCTGAATTTGATTTCCAAAGTAGTAACTTGATTAGCGGTTGCATTGGCACTTGATTAGTCGTTTAATGACAGTGATTAGTGTTTTCGTAACACGGGGTGTTACACTCGACGGGACAAATACTCCTCCTCGGAAATCTCCCCAAGGATTGCGGAGGCAGATCTTTCCATAAAACTGACAAACTCCTCATCAGTCTCATCTTCGGCACGCCATAAATTGAAGCACGGGCAGAACTCACCCTCCGTATTGCCGAAGACAGGGAGCTTCATCCTCACCAAAGTGAATTTGGCCTATGCTTTCCAAGGGGCCAGAAATTTGAGACCACCATCTCTTCTACAAGATCACGGCCTCCGGAGAACCGACATGCCTTAGCAAAAGCCGCATCACAAGCGGCTCGCTGCGCATCGACCTCCGCAGGCGGCGTCACACGGGTTGAAGGCTTCATCTCCACCATCGAAGAGGCGAGGGGAAAGAACTTAATCTTTGGCTCAACCTCCGGAGTAACCCCAGGAGTCTTCACATAGAACCAGTACCGTTGCCAATCCTTCTCCCATTTGTTCTTCTGGGCAAAGGAAATTTCCAAGCCCCCGTCTTTCTGCGACCTCTTCGTCATGAAAGCACAACTAGCAAACTGGTACTCAACTTCCACTCCATCAATGTTGCCTTTCTTCGGGTGCCATTGCAGCTCGTAATAAGCGCAGAAAGTATCCAAGTCTAGAGGAGCGCCGTAGGTCTCACAAGCATAACAAAACTTGCTCAGAGTAAGAATGCCATTAGGAGTGAGATGGTGCAGTTGTACCTTGAAGGATTCAAGCACCAAGCGAAGGAAATAGAACAGCCGGAAAGCGGAAAGCGGAGACCACAGAAAAAGAAATCCTTAAATACTACCGCTTCATCAACCTCCGGCTGCGGAACAGTCTCTCCACGAGGTAGACGACCCTTGCCGGCGGGGAAACAGCCCTCATCTTCCAAGGCCTTGATTGCCTCTTCGTTCATCAGCGAAGGCCCAAACTCCTAGGACTTAGTCATCGGAGCAGCTCCCAAAGAGATAGGAATTAGATCACCGACGGAGGCCTCGACGCCCGCTAAATCTTCTTGAGCCTCCACGGAAGCAAGCATAAAGCCTTCGAACCTCCCTAACCACCCAACGGCCCTCACGCCAAGGAAGCGGGAGTAAGGACCGCTGAAAGAAGGCCAGCGAAAATAAGCATTGGATGGTGAAGCCACCTCCGGAGGCTAGAGACAGGGCCGGCTCTAAGGCTAGTTGGGAGGTGCGAGCGCCTAGGGCCCAGCCCAGAAGGGGGCACAAAATTTTATATTTCTTCATAATTCAATTACTACACATCTAAAAAAAAATTGTTGGGCTGGGCCTTTTGTATCATTGCTGGGAGACTAGGAGTAGGAAACGCACGAGACCTGTTTCTCTTTGCATCGATCGAGTTGTCGCGTGTTCCTCTTCGGCGTCGCTTCTTCTTCGACGGATCACGTACGGATGGAGTCGCCTCGCCCTTGCCCAGTCCCTGACTGCTGACTGCGCCTGGCTGCGCCTCTCGGCCTCTGCTCCTGCCCAGGTTCGCTTCGCCCTTGGCCCCTTGCCCTGACTGCTCATGCCCTCCGTCATGCCCTCCTCCATGCCCTCAATTGCTCTCTTTAGGGATTTAGGGATTCTAATTACATGTATTCAACTCTCACAATTATAGGTCATGTGCGTAGATATATAGTAAATATAGGGGCCATTTTTTCAACCTTGCACTAGGGCACCAAAATATACAGAGCCGGCCCTGGCTAGAGAAAGCGAAAGCAGCAAGGCACAGCTCAACGCGAGATTACAGCGCAGCAGCAGCAGCACTGGAAAAGCCTTCGGTGCCAAAGCAAAATGGAAACAGTGAAAGCGACATGAGAGCAAGGTAAGGGGGAAACCCCGGCTACCCTTTATATAGGGGGGAGGCCGTCGCTTCAGCTCCAAAATATCAACGGTCATATCAACTGAACAGTCACGTCGATCCAAGAGCCACAGCAGCGAGTAAGAAACCACCACGTCCAAAAACCAACGGTCACAAAGGACCAACGGTCAGATGCGAGCAACCCAGGGGGGAATAGGGAGAGAGCCTTCGCCCATGGCCTCCGCGACTCACCAGTCGACGAACGCGATATCCTCCGCACATAGCCTCCGCGACTCGTGTAGGGGAATGGGGTAGGCTACGCTAGCACTACAATTACCGTGTCACCCAAGGAAAAATTTGCGAGTAGGAGATCTTGGATCGTTACTACTAGACGCGCAGCGCAGCGGAAAACTTGCGGGTAGTCGATATAGTCGACATCGTGGAAGTAGTCCTACGCCCTGACGAAGTGCGCAACGCAGCAGCACCTCTACGGAAGTCCACACGTATGGAGAGGAACGGCGCGACGAAGTATGCTAGCACTCGATGTCACGCTCCAATGAACAGCAGCAGCCGATCGCGTGAACTCCTTTCACACGAGCGGATGGGAGAGCTCAACACGCAGCCTGTACCCGCTCAACACGAAGCAAAGTTGAAGATTTCGTCGACCTGAGCAACTTTTATTTTTGAAGATTTTCAAGTTCTTGCATGATTTTTGGAGAAAACCGAAGAAGATGAAGAAGGGAAGCTCCTGCTACTGTAACTCCGGCAGCAGCAGCTTGCCTGTCTGCTCCTCACCGTCGCCGTTCACTGATTGGTCGCGGTCTCGGAGTTTCTCTCGTCTGGGAGCGTGGCTGATCGCGTGGCCGAGCTCCAGAAGGCACTGGCCACCTCTCCAACGTTATCCTCGCCCATTCTCTCTCTTGCTCGCTCTCTGTCTCGCTCTCGCTCGCCATGGGGACCGAGCACGAGCAGAGCAAGCTCCACTGCCGCCGCTCCTTTCTCCATCTTCCGCCCTGGCTTGCCACCTTATGTTCTTCTCCACGTCATGCCACACCTCTCTTGCTCCTTCTCCAGCCACCGCGGACGCCGTAGCACGGCCAGCAGCAGCCGCCATGGCTGCAGGCCGCCGGCGCGCGTGGTCAAGGAGCCACGGACCGCCCCAGGACATGTTGGTACCAGGAGCAGGTGCGGCTCGTCGCCTCCATGCTCCTACACAGCTCCCTCGCCGCCGGTGAGCATCAACGAGCCGGCCATTCCCTTGCTCTGTTCGTAAAGAAGAAGGAAGGATCTCGTGCAAGAATTGAAACAAGGCCAGGGGTTCCCAATGTAAATCTCGTGACTCATATGAATAGTGCACAACAGTGTTTTTCTTTTTCTATTTTCAGCTGAAATTTGTGAATTTCATAACTAATTATAGGAACATGATAAAAATATGAAATTTGTTGTGTAGCCTCTTCATGATGTGATCTACCTAGGAAAAATACGAAATGATGAAAATCAATAATTTTTGCATGCTTAAAAATTACCCCCTTTAATTAATAAATGGACCTTGCATGATTTTTATAGGCTAAAATATTAATCCTGTGATGCTGAAACTATTTGAGTATGCTTAATATGCTAATATATGCATTCACAAAAATTTGGTATTGTTTTGATAATTTTTAATTTAATCAATTATTTACATGCTTTAATTATTAATTAATACCAAAATGAATTAGATAAATGCTTAAATAACTTTGGTGGGTTTTTGGGCATTGATGGTAAACCTTGGAACACCAAAACCCTACTGTTCCTTGGCAATTCAATTATTTTCTTGGTGTGCTCATAATCAACTTTTGGTTAATAACTAAAGTGGTTTAATTAAATATCAAACCAATGGATGAATGTCTGTAAGTCTTAATTACTTCTTGTAAGCAATATCTTGAGTAGGTGATTAAGCTAAGTAGGTACTTTTCATGTCAAAACCTTGTTGGTCCATGTTAGTGTTATTTCTTTGTGATAAACAACTAATGGATTTGAGGGTTAACTAAAAATGCCTTGTGAATAATTAACCCTAGTCTTAGTGATGGAAAGTTGTACTCAAGTTTATTAACTATGTTGAGTTCATACATGCACTTATGTGTTCAATCATGCATCATGTCATGCATTCATTATATTAAGCATGCATTATTTTATTACGCGTAGTAAACGAGAGTGAGAAGGATTATCGCTGAGCAAGTTTCGGAAAAAGGTTCTTCCTCCGGTGATGTTGATGCCAAGATTGACTTTGGCAATTCTTCTGTGATTCTGACAATTCCCTGCAACACAGGCAAGCCCCGGAGCATAAACCCTTCCTTGTGTTTTATAAATCTTTATTACACATTAAGTCTTGTGAGATGTGCATTAGGTGAAATAGGAAGTTGGTTTAATAACCTTTGCTGCATGGCTGCCTTGATATACAAATATTACCCTTATCAACTTGTTATTAAAGATAGTTTAATGATGCTTAGCCATGCTTAGTAATAAGAGTCGGGTGATGAGTTCATCATTTGAGATGACTCTTTACTCAAGAATTGTCCTGAGGGGTGATGACTGCATCATTCGACCTGATACACTTTCCGGGTATGATTAATGAAATATGGTGAAATATGAAATATGGTGAAATATGAATGTGGATTAAATTTGAGACCGGACAGGTAGCTTGCATCGAGAATGGAGTCTCAATGTAGTGCTTCCATCTGTGTCTATTAAGGACCGTTCGTTGTAGACATGCAGATCAAGATTGAAAGTACTTAACTGCATGCCCTCGGTAAGCCAGAGTACCTCTGCTATTCAATTACGTGAAAAGAAAACCTTACACTGGGCGTGGGAGATGGCGAGAGTAGCATGTACCCACCCTGCATGAAATCCGTCCAGGACGGAGCAGGGCGGTGGAGTACTGTGCTCTTGGGTAGTGCGGACCGGTTCACGTTTTGGAGGATCCTTGGGAATGGTTGATATATGTAGGTCAGGGACCTGCATATATCGTGCTGGTTAAGGTTGACTCTAGCTGGATGTACATCGATTCGAATCGTCGTCTCTCCCGGATAGTGAGAAACTTGATCACCGGTCTGCATTGTAGTTAATCAATGGAACATGGTTACTTATGGATATGAGAAGAAATGAGATGAGATGCTTAAAGAACTATTTGATTTAGATTAGGTGCAAACTGGATACTGATAATGACCTAATACACCGCTAAAATGTTGAAAGTAAGGATCCACTTTAGTAAGCTTTTTCGCAAATGTTAATCTTGATTCTTGCTAAGACCTTACCTTGATTCCCTTTTGCATGCCCTTGAAGTCTTTTCTTTTAGTCAGGTAAGTCTTGCTGAGTTCCCTCAAGTACTCAGGGTTTGTTAACCCCTGTTGCAGGTCTGACTTGAGTTGCTAAACGAGGTCATGTCAGTGGGCTCGACATGATCTGCTTGTCACTTCTACCTTAGATGCTTTACTTAAGACGCTTCCGCAATTCTACTCGTCTTTTGGAAATCAAGTTAAGTTTTACTTAAACATGTTTTGTAAATTAATGTTATAAATTTTTCGCACTCCGATGTATATTATTTTGTATCAGTGTTGTAATGTTGTGGCCCATTGTTGATCTTGTATGAGTTGTAAAATGTGGTTTAATCGGTGTTCACTGAGGACACCCTATAGACTACCGGATTATCTAGCTCTCATGTGCAGCAGTCAGAGGCTTTAGGGCAATGATGGGTGCATGTGGGCCTTATAATCTGGGTGGTTCTGCCACAGACCCCGTCCTCAAAGGGGGAACTATTGAGACATGAGTGTCCAAGTCACGGAGTCTAGATAGCATTTGGTTAGACGGAGACTGTAACACCCCGTGTTACTAATTGCCCAATTTTCCCCCAAATGTCTAATCAAGAATTAATTAAGTTACTAAATTTAATCTTGAGGCCAAAAGTTTCAAGTTGAAAGTCAATTGGGAATTCAAAAAGGAATTAAATTATGCTCCAACATAAAACTTCAAAAATTTGAATCACAAAATATCCAAACCAAATTTTAGTTGACACTAGGAGTTGAGAGAAATTTATTGGCCAAGTCTCATAATTTTTCAAATTATTTAGTGCCCCAAATAAATCCAAAAAGATTCAAATCAAGTTTGAATCCCTGAATTTTAATTCAAATTCTAAACAAAATCTTGGAAAACTCCCAAAATAAAAGTTGTTCTATCCTTTGAGATCTATTCCCCCATATTTTTACTTTAATTTTAGGGTCACGGGAAGTATTGTTTTTGGACCAGTCAAATTCCAGTCGGTTTGGTCAAATTTTGAATAAAATCAAACCGGGGCGGGCCCCACCCCTTTTCCTCTCTCCCGGCCCGCTCCCGCCGCGGGTGCTTCCGACAGCGCCGCCGCCCCTCCCGACCATGCTGCTCGCCCGGGGCAGTTCCGACCGCGCGCCCGCGCCCCTTTAAAAGGCCGCGGCCTCCTCGCCGCGCACACGCTGCTCCCATCCGTCGCTCACCCGAAGAACCCCCCACACCCTCCTCTCCACTCCGGCGACCCACCCCGACCACCCCGGCCACCGGAGTCCGTCTCCTTGCCGGAAATTTGGCGCCGCCACCGCCGCCGTCCGCCACTCCATGGTGAGAGCACCCCCCGAGCCATCCTCTCTCAAAATTGGCACCGCTCTTACCTCTCTCCCTCCGTCCGCAGCTCCCGGGCCCTCCTCCTTCGTCGCCGGCTACCGGAGCCCGCCGCCGTCGGGAAAGCACCGCCGCCGCCCCATTTCATCCGCCTCCCGTGGACACGCCACCCCGGTGAGCCCCCTCCCGTCTCGAGCTGCCCGGCGCACTCCCCGTTCTCCCCTCGTGCCATAGAACCTTGCCGTGCCACCCCTCGTCCACCGGCGAGCCGCCGCGGGCCACAACGCCGCGCGCGCTCCGCCCGCGGTGACCGCGCGCCGGCGTCCACGTCGCGCGCTCCGCGCAGCCGGACCGCCGCCACTGGGCCGGCCTGCCCCGTCCCGGGCTGTTTCGCTGGGCCAGGCGGTGGCCTCGGACCGAAAGCCGGTCCGCCGGCCGGTTTGGATTTCCTTTTCCCTTTTTATTTTCGAAAAATACCCAGAAAATAGTTTAAACTTCCAAAATTCATAGAAACTTGTAGAAAGCTCCAAAAATTCCAAACTAAATTTTGTTGGATTGAAGGTGCAGATAAATGAACTGCTGGACAAGGGACCCATATCTCGCCGACCCTATAAGACGACATCCAAGGAACTAGCAGAATTGAAGGTGCAGATAAATGAACTGCTGGACAAGGGTTTCATACGTCCAAGCACTTCATCTTGGGCTTGTCCGGCGCTCTGTCAAGAAGAAGAACCAATCTTTGAGGTTATGTGTTGACTACCGACCTTGAATGCTGTCACTGTCAAGAACAAGTATCCGCTCCCTCGCATCGATATCTTGTTCGTTCAACTGACCGGTGCTAAGGTCTTCTCCAAGATTGACCTTCGGTCGGGATATCATCAAATCAAGATCCGTCGTGAAGATATTCCGAAGACCGCATTCTCTACCAGGTACGGCCTGTTCGAGTATTTGGTTATGTCGTTTGGTCTTACTAATGCTCCGGCCTACTTCATGTACCTGATGAATTCCGTTTTCATGCCGGAGTTGGCAAAATTTGTCGTGGTCTTCATCGACGACATTTTGATCTATTCCAAGAATGATGAAGAACACGAGCAACATCTCCGAATTGTTCTTCAACGACTGCGTGATCATCGGCTCTATGCTAAATTCAGCAAGTGTGAATTCTGGTTGAAGGAGGTCCAGTTTCTGGGGCATGTTGTCTCAGCAGATGGCATCGCCGTGGTTCCAAGCAAAGTACATGAAGTTCTGGACTGGAAATCTCCAAGACCAGTTCATCAGATCCACAGTTTTCTGGGATTGGCAGGTTATTATCGCCGATTCATTCCTAACTTCTCCAAGATTGCCAAGCCTATGACCAAGCTATTGGAGAAGGAAGCCAAGTTCAAGTGGAACCAGGAATGTGAAGACGCCTTCCTCACATTGAATAAGCTTCTCACCACTGCACCAGTGCTGGCTCAGCCTGACCTAGAGAAGTCGTTTAATGTCTATTGTGATGCTTCAGGCATGGGTATAGGAGGTGTGCTTATGCAAGACGGCCTTGTCATTGCCTATGCTTCTCGGCAACTCAGAAAACACGAAGAGCATTACCCCACCCACGATCTAGAGCTATTGGCTGTTGTCCATGCCTTGAAGATCTGGAGGCTCTATTTGTTGGGAAATCTAGTGCACATCTATACAGATCACAAAAGTTTGAAATATCTGTTCACCCAGTCAGATCTGAATATGCGGCAAAGAAGATGGTTGGAACTGATCAAAGACTATGAATTGGAAATTCACTATCACCCCGGGAAGGCAAATGTGGTGGCTGATGCACTGAGCCGCAAGGAGCATTGCAACCACCTTGTGGGGCAGCCGCTCAACTCTCTTTCTGATTCCGAAGAGCCAAGCCTACGGGTGATTCGAAAGGAGCGCTCAACAATCTTGCTCTCATTCCAACTATCAAGGACGGAGTCATCGCTGCTCAGAAAATGGACGTTGGAATGGAGCATATCCGCAGGAGATTGCAACAGGGCGAAGCGTTATGTTTTCATGAAGATGCCGATGGAGTTCTGTGGTTTAAGAACCGGCTAGTGGTCCCCAAGGACTTTGAGCTCCGTCGTAAGATCATGGAGGAGACACATTCTACTAGATATTCTATCCATTCAGGAACCAACAAAATGTACCAAGATCTGAAAAGAACTTTCTGGTGGACTAGAATGAAGCGGGAAATTGCGAAGTTCGTGGCAGAATGTGACATTTGTAGGAGAGTGAAGGCTGATCATTTCAGACCTGCCGGTAATCTGCAATCTCTGAGTATCCCTGAATGGAAGTGGGAAGATATCAGCATGGATTTCATCATGGGGCTACCGCGCACATCGCGCAAGTATGACTCCATATGGGTCATTGTTGACCGTCTGACCAAGTCGGCTCATTTCATTCCAGTGGCCACTACTCATCGATCAAGACAGTATGCAGAGATGTACATATCCCATATTGTCCCCTATCACGGTATTCCGAAGACCATCATATCTGATCGGGGATCAATCTTCGTGGCACGTTTCTGGGAACAACTGCACGAATGTCTGGGTACCAAACTCATCCGCAGTTCAGCTTATCATCCTCAGACAGATGGGCAGACAAGCGAGTCAATCAAATCATTGAAGACATGCTCCATGCCTGTGTGCTGAATGATGGTCCGAAATGGGATCAACACCTTCCACTGGCAGAATTTTGTACAACAATAGCTATCAAGAGAGTACTAAAATGTCACCATTCGAGGCCCTATATGGACGACCTTGCCGTACTCCCTTGAGTTGGTCTGAGTCTGGCGAGCGAGTCATCTTTGGACCCGATATTGTGACAGAGGCTGAAGAAAAGGTGAAGCAAATCCGAGCCAACCTCTTGACAGCACAGTCCCGGCAGCAGAGCTATGCCGACAAGCGACGCCGACCTCTGGAGTTTGAGATTGGCGACCACGTATATCTTTGAGTCTCTCCGATGAAGGGTGTACGTGGGTTCGGTATCAAGGGGAAGCTAGCTCCTCGCTACATCGGCCCATATCCTATCATTGACAATATGGACCGCTGTCTTATCAAGTTGAGCTACCTCCAAGACTGTCGGGAGTTCATAACGTATTCCATGTCTCCCAACCCAAAGATGTCTGAAACCTCCGATTGACGTGGTAGTCGAAGATAACCTTCCACTGGAACCAGACTTGACATACAAGGTCTATCCTGTCAAGATCCTGGATCAGAAGGACCGAGTCACTCGCAACAAGACTATTCGGTTCTACAAAATACAATGGAATGATCATTCGGAGGATGAAACTACATGGGAGTGCGAGGAATATCTCCGATCCAATTATCTGGATTTTCCACTACCAATGTAACTCCAAATCCCTAACCGATTATTTTTCCTTCATCAAATCTCGGGGCGAGATTTCTTTTAAGAGGGGAGGGCTGTAACACCCCGTGTTACTAATTGCTCAATTTTCCCCCAAATCCCAAATTAAAAATTAATTAAATTGTTAAATTTAATCTTGAGGCCAAAAGTTTCAAGGTGAAAGTCAATTGGAATTCAAAAAGGAATTAAATTATGCTATAACATAAAACTTCAAAATTTTGAATCACAAAATACCCAAAACAAATTTTAATTGACACTAGGAGTTGAGAGAAATTTATTGGCCAAGTCTCATAATTTTTCAAAATTATTTAGTGCCCCAAATAAATCCAAAAAGATTCAAATCAAGTTTGAATCCCTGAATTTTAATTCAAACTCTAAACAAAAAGATGGAAAACTCCCAAAATAAAAGTTGTTCTATCCTTGAGATCTGTTCCCCATATTTTTACTTTAATTGTTGGGTCACGGGAAGTATTGTTTTTGGACCAGTCAAATTCCAGTCGGTTTGGTCAAATTTTGAATAAAATCAAACCGGGGCGGCCCCACCCCTTTTCCTCTCTCCCCGACCCGCTCCCGCCGCGGGCGCTTCCGACAGCTCCGCCGCCCTCCTGACCACGCCGCTCGCCCGGGCCCGTTCCGACCGGCGCCTCGTGTCCCACGCCCCACGTCGCGCCGCCGCCGCTGTCCGGACCGGACCCTCCCCTCCTACAGTCAGCTTCCAACCGCGCGCCCGCGCCCCTTTAAAAGGCCGCGGCCTGCTCGCCGCTCGCACGCCGCTCCTGTCCGTCGCTCACTCGAAGAACCCCCCCCCCCCCCCCACACACACAGCTAACCTCCTCTCCACTCCGGCGACCCACCCCGACCACCCCGGCCACCGGAGTCCGTCTCCTCGCCGGAAATTTGGCACCGCCACCGCCGCTGTCCGCCACTCCACGGTGAGAGCACCCCCCGAGCCATCCTCTCTCCAAATTAGCGCCGCTCTTACCTCTCTCCCCTCCGTCCGCAGCTCCCGGGCCCCTCCTCCTTCGTCGCCGGCGACCGGATCCCGCCGTCGTCGGGAAAGCACCGCTGTTGCCCCGTTTCATCGGCCTCCCCGTGGACATGCCACCCCGTTGAGCCCCCTCCCGTCTCGAGCTGCCCGAAGTACTCCCCGTTCTCCCCGTTCTCCCCTCGTGCCATAGAAGCTCGCCGCGCCACCCCTTGTCCATCGGCGAGCCAGGCCGCGCCTGTTGTAGCCGGGCCGCCGCCACTGGGCCGGCCTGCCCCGTCTCGGGCTGTTTCGCTGGGCCAGGCCTTGGCCTCGGACCGAAAGCCGGCCCGCCGTCCGGTTTGGATTTCCTTCTTATTTTCAAAAAATACACAGAAAATAGTTTAAACTTTCAAAATTCATAGAAACTTGTAGAAAGCTTCAAAAATTCCAAACTAAATTTTGTTGGACTTCTTGTAAGATAATCTACACAGTAGATAAGACCAAGTTGCAAAATTCAATATCAATTTCACTGGGAATATTAACATGAGCATAACCTAGTTTAATTTATTCCTCTTGATTCATACATGGTTAAATCCTGAAATTTGGCATACAAAAAGTCTCACATTTAATTCCTATACAGAGAATTAGTTAGGATTTAATCTAGCCTTGCAATAGATTAAATCATTAGAAAATCATGCTGTGTAGAAAAATCTTGAACTTTGGCTAGAAAATTCATCTTGATGTCCAGGTCCTGTAGAAAAACAGAAATAAAATTTTGACTTATATATCTCATGTTATAAAAATTTAAAGGCTTAACTTAAATACTAGTAAATAGGAAACATTAAAATAAATAGTTAGAATAAAGTGTGAGCATTACAATATTATTATGCTACTGTTTTGCATCATTTCACATCATGAACATCATTCATGGCATCGTAGTAAGATTTGTTTATTCTTACAATAGATCAAGCATACGTGGAGCCGAAGCCGGAGCTAGCAGCTCAGGGGGAGCCCTCGCCGTCCGAGACCGCTAACACCGAGCAAGATCAAGGCAAGCCCGGTGCATTCCACCAATACTCCATGACTTTTTGGTTTAAATCTTAAATTTACAATAATCTTGTTTGTGCATTAAGTTTATAGGAGTTGATTGAAACCCCAGTTGTATTAGAATTAACCTTCCAAATTTATCCTTGGCTACCCTATCAATAGTGTAGGTCGTTAGCCAATGCTATGCTTAGATGATAACTTGCGGCAGAAGTCGAGTGGTAAGTCCCACTCGCGAGATTAGGGCTTTTACCACCTAATGGTTCATAATGGAAGTTGGATTAATTGGAGACCGGACGGGGCCACTATGGGAAAGGGCTGGTATCGGTCGGGAAGGGCGGGAAGACTGATGTGGAAAGCCGGTACCTTCAAGGCTGTAGCCCCGTCCGTGTCGGTTAAGGACCGATGGGTTGGTACCCGTGAGCAAGTTTTGAACGTACTGATCGCATGCTGGTGATATGAGCCCAGTAAACTGAGTAGCTACGTAACTACTTGGCCGAACTTTACCCCCCTACACCATTGGTTGGTGCACTGGAGGCAGGATGAGGTGACAGGGATGACGTACTATCCCTGGGTGACAAGACTCCGCCGGGTGTAGAGAATCTGTTTCGACCTCGTAGGGACATGTGAAAGGTTGACATACGCGGACTGCGGGATATACGTATGGTCGAGGACCATGCGCGGATTGAGCGCGGGATGCGTATGGCGTGTTGATCAGGTTTCCCCTGCATGGTGTACATCGATTCGAATCGCCACGACTCTTGGATATGAGTAACCGCTTGCTTGTGGCTGTCAGCACGTAGAGTCATTTCATGATGGATATAATGGATTATTGTTGGAATTAAAACTTGTTGGTTGCAAACCCCCTCTTGATTGAATAGATTGGTCTAGGTTTATATTGGTTAAAATGATTAGAATAGAGCTGGTTAAAATGATTTGAATAGAGCTAAAACTTGAAAGTAAGGACTCACTAATAGTGCGGGTTTGGCATAGAGATAGAGCTCACCCTTTAAGTCTTGCATACTAGGAGTCAGTTGTTTATGGCCACGTTGACGGGTAAGACTTGCTGAGCTTTAGTTGCTCAGGCTTTGCCTTGATGTTGTTTTGCAGGTGTGCTCTCTCTCCCTTGCGGCGTGAGCCGTTCTGAGGTTGGCACCTTAGGGCAAGATGCTATCCTGGCATCGTCGAGTGTGATAGACGTTGTTGTTTCCGCTGTTTTCAAGAACGTTTATTCAGTTAAGAATTCTGTTGTAAACTCTAATTTTTGTAATAAAATTTTACTTTTGGCTTATGTATGTGATTGATTACACACCGTTATTTCGATAACGGCAACCCGTAATGATCCTGTCGCGACTAACCATCCTTAATTAAGGGCAACAGTAACTTAATTAAGGGTGGGACGTCACAGAGACTAACATTAAGTTTATGTGAATATGGTGGATATCAGGAACCATGGTGCAGACCCTCGCTCAGCGGCGCAGACTACCGGGCGGAGGCTACGATGGCCCGGGCGGAGGCCATGGCGACCCCGTGGACGCAAAGGCGGAGACCACCGGGCGGAGGCTACGATGGCCCGGGCGGAGGCCATGGCGGCCCCGTGGATGCGAAGGCGGAGACCACCAGGCAGAAGCTGAGATGGCCCAGGCGGAGGCCATGGCGGACCCCGTGGATGCGGCGGCAAAGGCCCCGGAACGGAGGTCGTGGCGATCTGGGCGAAGAGTGCACCGCAGAGGTCCCGACGATGGCGCGGCCTCCGCTAAGGGAATGGGCCTCACATGGACCGGCAATCTGGCCCCAAGAAGCCAAGGCGGTTCGGCAAGGAGAAGACGAAAACGCCCCGGCAAGGATCTACGCAAAAATAGGATATTCCGAGAATGTACTATGCATAGCAAGGGGTATGAATGTAAACAAAATGGGATCCAGAAGGGTACCCTATAAAAGGGGGGGTCAAAACCCCATGTAAGGGGGATGGGTGAACTCATTTATGAAACCCTAATTTCACTGAGCTCACAACTATCATTTCCTAGTGTTGGTACGTGTGATCTGACGACAACCTCCCCTACTGCAGAGGCTTCCGTCTACTGCGACCTCCGCTTTGGCGGAGGCTCCCTTTAGCCCTCACTGTTGGAAACCCCTTTTCCCAACAACGCCCCCTACAAAGGTATCAGAGAAAGACCTTGATTTTCAACAGAGTTTCTATTTTCCACATATTTATTAAATCTAGAAACAATATCATGAATCATAGCCATGTAGTAGGATTTTAACTAAGAAATGCAAATTAGGGTGCAAGTTCGAGCGAAATTCATCTTCTTCCTAGATTAACACAATATTAGTGATGCATGGAAGTAAATCGATCCAAGCCACTACTTGTGCCCAATTAAGTCCCTTCGCCGCAAAATATATAGTAGGTGGTGAGCGCAGATGCTTAGAACTTCTTCTACAGTACCATTTAAGTTCCACTATCTTCCCATAACCTAACTCGTCATCCGTCTTTAATTATTAAGGTCCCAGAAAAAAGAAAATCTAGTTTAACCTTCACAAGGCTAGCCCAAAAATATGAGTTCCATTCTTCTACTAATTTCTGATAGGCTTAGAATCTAGATATTTGTTGTGCAGCAGTACCATCTATTCTGAGCAGTTTAAAAAGACACTAAGGAGAACTATGTTCTTCATGTCTAAGTTATGAATTCCTAGCCCACCTTGCTCTTTGGGTTGACATATAGGATGACGATATTCATCACTTAAAAAAAATGATCAGAATTAATCCATTTTCTTATGAAGTCCTCTTGAGGTTGTAAAAAAGGACGTCATTCACATAGGTAAGCTGCTAAGCATCCAGTTAATTAGTGCTAGATGCACACTGGCTGATAGATGTTTTGAAAACAGCGGCGGGGCGGCCACGCTTGTGTCTTGACTCTTGAGGCTCGCCTCAACGGGGACCTGGCGGCTGGGCTTGCTCGTGTGCCTTCAGGGCGGCAGCCACGGTCTGCTCACCGCTCACATGCCTTCACGGCGGCGGCGGTGAGCCTCAGCGACCACAAGTTTGAGTCCATGTCATGTTTAGGGTTACGGATTTGAGGAGATTTTAGGGTTTCTGTTTTTTGGGAGTTTCATGTGTACAAGAACTGATTTGATTTTTCACCTTCTTACCCTTAGCTCAGTAGAACTCATGCTAATAATGTGTTTAGAAATCTAGTTCTTCCTGTTAAGAAGCACAATTGCACAAGAACACGGAGAGCATGGACACAGGGTTTGAGAGGGAAATATGGGATCTTTTATTTCACTTTTTTCTTGCATATACATATCAGCTGAAAGTGATCCCTCTATTTATAGTGGCAACTAGAGGGGATCTAGCATTAATACATGACTTTAATAAAGTGTGAGTCTTCATCTTTCATATCTGTTTTTTAACATTGATTTCATACACTACGGGAGAGCGTCTCTTTGCCGTGTGCCTGGCTCTTTGCCGTGTGCTGGATGTCGGGCACACGGCAAAGACAGAAAAAACACACGGAAAAGACAAGCACACGGCAAAGACAGCAAAAACGCACGGCAAAGAAAAGCACACGGCAAAGATTTAGCAAAGCACACGGTAAAGAAAACACACACGGCAAAGAAAAGAGAGCAAACGGAAGCACGGTAGGCGCACTCACGGCAGCTCTTTGCCGTGCGTTTGCACACGGCAAAGATTAATTCTTTGCCGTGTGTTTGCTCACGGCAAAGACCAATTTTTGTTTTTTTCAACTTTATTTTATCTACTTGTAAAAACGGTATGATCATTTGCGTGGAATACTTTGAGATAATATGCCCATATTTCACACATAGGTGTGTCTTGGTATGGTAAACAATGTTGCAGACCTGAGTTTTTTAAATTACTTTTATAAATATCATTTTTTTTAATTTTTAAGTGTCAAAAATGACATATTTTGTGAAGCAAATACATAAAATATGGTGCAAAATGGCATCCATCCAATTTCCACACAAAGTAGACAATATTTGATGGATAATCCAGAAATATTAGGAATTTTCTCGGGTTCTACCTAATTTCGCCTATTTAAATGACTTTATGCCGATTTTCCGAAAGTAATTCAAATTTGAACTACAAGTGTGTGATACTTTGCTCTGAATTTTTTTCAAAAATCATTTTAAGCTACACAATTAGTGGTTATATCACAGAACCGTCGATAGTTTTCAGAAATTCGACCCCTGTAAATGAATAGACACGGGAGCCATTTTAACCATTTTTTCGAAAAAATAAAAGAAAGTGAAAAAATACCCAAAAAAAGAAATCCTTTGGCATGGAGCCCTTTTACGTGTAGTACTTGATAGCAAAAATAATAAACTTGAGTTTTGACAAACTTTTTAAAAGAATGTTTCACAAAAAAGTCTATTGTCTATAAACATGTTTAAGGTTCGAGCCAAATGACGTAGATATGATCATTTGCGTGGCATAGTTTATGATAATGTGCTAATATTTCACACATAGATGTGTCTTCGTATGGCAAACAATGTTGCAGACCTGAGTTTTTTTAAATTACTTTTATAAATATCATTTTTTTTATTTTTAAGTGTAAAAAATAACATATTTTGTGAAGCAAATACATAAAATATGGAGCAAAATGGCATCCATCCAATTTCCACACAAAGTAGACAATATTTGATGGATAATCCAAAAATATTAGGAATTTTCTCGGGTTCTACCTAATTTCGCCTATTTAAATGACTTTATGCCGATTTTCCGAAAGTAATTCAAATTTGAACTACAAGTGTGTGATACTTGGCTCTGAATTTTTTTCAAAAATCATTTTAAGCTACACAATTAGTGGTTATATCACAGAACCGTCGATAGTTTTAAGAAATTCGACCCCTATAAATGAATAGACACGAGAGCCATTTTGTCCATCTTTTCAAATAAATAAATAAAATGAAGAAAATCTCAAAAAAGAAAACCTCAAAGAAAATAAAGTGCCCATATTTGATATAGTTTAACGTACACAAGAATTATTCTATACAATAGTCACCGCAACATAATCAAAAAAATAAGAAAAGAAAAAGAAAAAACCGAAAAAATCTTTGCCATGTGTCCACACACGGCAAAGAAATTATGCGTTCTGATTGGCTAGGAGAATTTCACACGGATCGCGCCTATGAGCCGTTGGATGATTGCCTGCACGATCTAACGGTTCCTAGCATATGTAAACAAGCACACAATCCGTGTGATCTGTGTATTGCGTTCTGATTGGTTGATCTCTGTATTGCTTTCTGATTGGCTGAAGGTCCTGCACGTGATGGAGGCTAGCTGTGCCTATTTCCTTGTTCGATCGTGGATCGTCTCCTCCACATTTTCCAACCGACGCCGCCATGGACGAGCAACTCCCGACGCGCGCCAAGCTCTTCCCGACGCCGCCAGGCCACCCAACTACGTCGCGCCGCCACATCCGTCGCGAGCCGCCGGAGGTCGTGCTCCTCCGCAGGGCTCCTTCGTGCTCGTCTCGCACCTGAGCGGGTCGTCCGCCGCGGCCGGGTCGTAGAGCCAGTGCCGCCCACACCGGCGCCGCGCTCGAAGACGACGGGCTCGTGGCCCTCACGCCGCAGCTCGCGAGCGGCCACCAGCCCGGCGGCTCCCGCGCCGATCACGGCGAAGCGCGATGGCATCGGAGCAGGCCGTGGACGGCCGGACGGCGGGGCCAAGGCGGCGCGGCCGGCTTGCTCACCTCGGGCCTCGACAAGGCCTCCCGCTCCCATGGCGACCTCTCGCCGCTCCCGACGACGGGTCCAAGGCGGCGCGGCTGGCTTGCTCGCCGGCACCGGCGTGCATCGGTAAAACGAGCGCGTGGCTCCATCGAGCTCGCGGGACCGCGTCGCGACGACGGCGGCGACCCAGCTCCCAGCTCCCTGCTCGTCGACGGCGGCGCCGCCGCCGGGGACGGGGATTTTTTTTGTTGACATCCTCCTTCGTTGCCGTGTGCCACCACACAGAGCACGGGAAAGAGCAATGGTGTGGACCCACTTGTCAGAACCACGCCGTCACCGTCCGTCGGCGGCGTCAAGTGGCAGTGGGACCCACTCTTAAGCTTTGCCGTGTCCTCGACATCCGGCACACGGCAAAGAGCTCTTTCCCGTGCAATTCTCTCCCGTGTCCTCGTTGCCGTGTGCGGCACACGGCAAAGCCTTCGCCGTGCGTTTTTGGCTCTTCACCGTGTGCTTTAGGCACACGGCAACGATGCTCTCTCCCGTAGTGATAACACCAACGACGAATATGCACACAAGGCAAGGCAACAAAGGGGTTCGTCTCTGATCTCACTGTCGCGCGTGGCTCATAAAAAGAAGCTTACGAGCACACTAACACACCGACTGATAAGCTCCCTTTGCCCAAACACACCAACCTAAACGCAGGCAGACTCCGGCGGCGGCCTACGGGCTATGCCAGTGTGGGTGGTGAGCGCCCAGAGCACAGTGATGAACTCGCCGCCCTGCGCGAGCGACTCCTTGTGTGCCTTGACATGCAGCTCGCTGCTCATCGGCGCCGCGTACGTGACGACCTGCGTCCAGAGGTCGGCCAGCAGCTTCCACACGTCATCAGCCATCGTCGTCGCCGTCGTCTCCCGTCCCTGCTGGCCGTCGTGTTTGTACCTATCCATCAGAGCCTGTTCGATGAGAGCCTTCCCCAGCTTCGCTCCCTTGCTCAGGGTCGTCGTCGCCGCCGCCGCCTCCTCCTGCCCCTGCTGCTGTCCCAGGATCTCCATCAGCTTGGATCTGGCGTCCACCCGGAGCAGTAGTACCGCACGCACCCCATCTCCTTCTTCATCTCCTCCTTCATCTCCCTGTACACGCGCTCCGTCCCGTCCTTGTCGTCGGGGAGGAGCTCCGGACGGAACGCCACCAGGTAGGCGCAGTACCTGGACAGCGCCGTGGCCACCTCCCGGTAGTACTTGCCTCCTTCGGGCTTCCTCTGCTTTGGCAGCGCGTGCTTCGCCTCCAAGAGCTCGGTGGCGATGTGCCAGGTGAGGATGACCTCGGCGACGCCGCCATCGCACGCCCATGCCCATGAGGAAAACCAACGGTGCTCGTCGGATTTCAGAGGAGCGATGTCACGGGCACTGGCCAGCTTCTCTATGATAGCCTTCTTGGCTTGTTTGGGCACGGCCTTAGTCGGTAGCGCCATGGAGATGTGGCAGCAGAACCAGAGCACGGAGAACTGCTTGAAGCAGACGTTGGGTTGGCTCAGCCTGTTCCGCACCCACATGATGCGGCGGATGACCCCGCTCAGCCACTGCCGTGGCTTGGAGGTGTAGCTGGAGAGCAGGGACACCATGAACCAGTTGGAGAGCAGGAAGACGACGAACTCCCAGACCTCCTCGTAGGCGACTGAGAGGAAGAGGAGGACGGTGACGCATATGTCGACGACGGTGAAGAGTTCCGGGGCTGACGTCGTGATTTTTGTCAGGATGCATCCGGGAAGCTTGATGATGCCGTCGGATGCGGCGCGGTTATCGTCGCGGAAGCTCTGGAAGGCGTACGACACGTCGCCGTTGCTGCACAGGAGGATCGTGAGGATGCACGAGGCCCAGACAAGAATGGGGAACAGGATGTAATTGGCGAGGAAAAAGAAGGGGCTCGCGAACACCACGGGCTGAACGGAGTGGTAGTACTCGCAGAGGAACTGGATCTCGTCGTTGAAGACTTGGAGCAGGTTAACGGTGGCGGCGGTGGTGTCCCTGTTCTCCACCTCCAGGTTTACGGCGGCGGCGGCGGCGGTGTCCCTGTCCTCCACCTTGACGGTGGCGGCGGCAGTGGTGTCCTCCACCTCCACTTTATGATCAGTATCAGCCATGGCTGCGGCGGCGGCGGCGGTGTCCTCCACCTCCTCTTTATTATCAGTATCAGCCATGACTCGTCGTTGTTGGTTGTGGTACAAACCTTTGAAGATGAGGTCGTGGCAGTTGCCAGCCTCCGCGCTGCTGATGGGGATGTCCTCCAGCCTCCGACGCAGCAGCTTGTAGAGCGCGAAGGAGAGGCACATCCGCTTGAGCCTAGGGTTCCTCTGGAGCAACCGGTCGTTGTTGTCGTCGGCGAGCTTCCAGATTTTGCCGACCGTGACAACGGGAGAGCCGTCTTTCGTGATGGCCTCCGTTGGCTCGAGGCGGTAGCCATTGGGGCCAGCCGTCTTCTCCAACTCCTCTTCGCCCATCACCACATAGTTGCACCGCTTCAGAAGCTCCGGCGACCCATTGTTGCTGGCGTCGTGCTGCTCCTGCTCCTGCTGGAGCATCATTTTGGTCATGTAGGAGGAGACAAGCTGGGGGTTCTTTCCATAGGCAAAGGAACGTTTCCCTAGCTCGAGCGTGATGAACCTCTGCACCAGCTTGGAGGCCGCAAACACCCATAGGATGCCAAACAGTGCCTTCTTGCCGGCGCTTCTGAGGTTGTAGAAGACGAGGTAGCCCAGCCAGCCGATCCGAGCGGCGCGCTCGATGGTACCTGAATACCCCTGCACGCCGCCACCTGAGGTGACCAGGATCGCCTCCACCTTCCTGCGGAGCAGCTCCACGAGGAGCATCCACGTGAGGATCGTCCGGGCTCGCACCGAGAGCTCGGTCATGTGACCAGCATTTGCGGCGGTGGCGTCGTTCTTGGCCTCGGAGAAGAGGTAGGACATGACGGGGAGGAAGAGGGAGAGCGAGGTGGAGAGGAACAGGCGGACGCTGGGGTTGAGGATGGTGCTGATGTCGGACAGGCGGCTGAAGAGGTTGAGGTTGAAGAAGAGCGCGGCGAGGATGAACATGATCACAGAGGTGGCCACCATGGGGGCTTCATTCCTCTGGTCGGTGTAGGAGGAGGTGAGGTTGTACACATAGAGCTGCACTGTTTTGTTGCACTCTTTGCTTCTTGGATTGAGGTATTCTTTTATCATCTTGTTAGCTAGGCTACGCCTACGGAGCTTCTTGGTTGGGCTATACCTGTAGTGATCTGCTGCTGCTGTCCTGCTGCAATACTATATATAGCCGGCACCGGTGTGGTGTGTATATATATAATTGCTGAGAGCACACCACTGCATGGCACATGGCATGCCATGCTTCGATGTTGCTCCTTATCTCTAGGAGTCTATACTAACTATAATAAAACGGGCCAATAGCTCCTATGCGACGTCTTTCTAGGTAATTTGCTGTAAAACGACATCGTTCGAAAGAATAGCTCTGCTGCGACATCTCTCTGAGCACAAATAGCCCAGACACGACATGGCCCTTAAGCGCAATCTCCGTCAGGATTAGGGAAGCCGAGTGGGACCCACAGCTTATCCACGTCAGCGTGGGACCCAGACAGCAGCGACGACCGTTATATCGTTTTCCCCTGCGCGCGCATCCTCTCTCTTCTTCTTCTCCGGCGACGAAGCACGGCAACACCCTGGCGCGCAATCTTCTTCTTCTCCGACGAGTTTTTCTCAACGGCAATTGAACTCAACTGAAGCGGGCATACAATGAACTGAATTTTGACTAAAATTTAACTGAAACATCCATCGATTACATAGTCCGTACTCAGGCGTTCATCGGCATACACATCGTGGCGATCATCGGATCAAAAGCCACACGCAGGCGGCGCAGGCACAACAAACCTAATTGGAGGGGGGGGGCTTCCGTCGCCGCTCTAACCCTAACCTAATTACATAGCTAAGTGCGGCGGCGGCGACTAGGCGGCGGCGCCGCTCAGTCAGAGTCGGAGAAGCCGAAGTCGAAGTCGGAGGAGTCGGAGTCCGCGACGTCGTTGCGGGACGCTGCGAGAGCATACTGGAGGCGGAGTTCATCGAGCTCCGCTTCCATGACACGGCGCGCGCCGAGCTGCCGCTCCTCCTCCACACTGCGCTGGATCACCTCCTCCATGATCCAGGGCAGATCTTGCTCGGCGGCGAAGTCCCCGGGGAGGAGGCCGCGGCGCGGTGCGCGGTCCTGCTGCTCCTCCTCCTCCCTCTTCGGCGGCGGCGGCTGTGCCGCCATGGAGGAGCTCCCCGCGCCGGAGGAGCTCCCGTGCTTGTAGCGGCTGCGGCCGGTGCCGGCCGCAATCTCCATACGGCGGTCGTACTCGACCACCTCGCGGCGGGTGAATGCAGGCGGCGCCGAGACGCCGTAGTTGGTGTACCTGCGCGCGCCGCGTTTCCGACCGCCGTCGGAAGCTACGCAGCGCGCCCGAGCGGGGTCAGCGGGCCGCCGCTTCCGGCCGTTCCGCTCCTCGTCGGAGCGGTTTCCACCGCCGGAATGGCCACCTTGAGAGCTTGAACCCCACGCTTCATCATCGTCGGCCGGCGGTGCTGGATTTGTATGCGGCGGGGCTGGATTGCGTCGCCGGCGGCGAGAGGGGCGAGATCTAAAATGGTGGGGAATAGCTAGGGTGCGACGCCTTTGAGTGGATAAGAAGGGAACGGGGCAACGTGTGCGGTGGGCCGTGGGCCGTGGCGAAATGGAGCACGAGGCGTGGACGCACGATACGGCCCAATTGTTTAGCGCCCAACCGTTCGCGAGGCGCTGAGAAAAAAAACGGTGACCTATCACGTCGAAGAACGGGTGCTGCCGCGGATCGCTCGTGATTCCTTCTAGAAGACCAGATCGCACGGCGGCGGTTAAGCGCTATAGAGTTAGATGAACGGTCCAGGTTGGTCGTAAGGGTAGCCTGGTCAATCACCCGGTTTTTAAAAAGTTTGACCGTGCATAGATATTTCAAAAAAAATCGAAATAATATAAAACCTTCGCACATAGTCATGTTATGTGACCTAGTTACGGTAAAAAAATATAAAGATGATGCACTTTGCACGAAAAATCCTTCACAGATTGAACAACCTCAACTTAGGTTGCATAGAGTTCGAAGGAGAGAGTTTAGTGTTTGGTGTTTCCAAAATGCAAAATATGGGAAACCTCACCCTAGCTTCATTTTGGAGTGACTAAGAAGGATCTCAAGTTAGTTTTGCAATATCATGTTTTGAAGTTGTTTGTAATGAGGGTTTGGGGCTCGGTCAACCCGGTATTCGAAAAGTTTGACCGTGCATAGATATTTCAAAAAAATCGAAATAATATAAAACCTTCGCACATAGTCATGTTATGTGACCTAGTTACGGTAAAAAATATAAAGATGATGCACAAGAATTTTCACGAAAAATCCTTCACAAATTGAACAACCTCAACTGAGGTTGCATAGAGATCGAAGGAGAGAGTAGAGTGTTTGGGGTTTTCAAAATGCAAAATATGGGAAACCTCACCCAAAGCTTCATTTTGGTGTGACTAAGAAGGATCCAGGCTTAGTTTTTCATTTTCATGTTTGAAACTTGTTTAAATGTTGGTCAAACTTGGGTTTGACCGATTTTGAAATAAGCATAAAAAATTCAAAAAACAGCAAAAAAAATGGAAAACCAGTGCACATGTTCTTAGTTTGTCATATACTAACAACTCCACTTGATAAACAAGGTCTAGATACATTCAAACAAAATATGCTTGAATGTGGTGTGAAATCTCAAATCTCAAACTATGAACTCTCATGTGTGAAGGGAAGTGGTTTGGGATTTGCAAATGAAATTTTCAAAAAACTCACAGAAGCTTCATTTTGGTGTGACTAAGAAGGATCCAGGCTTGGTTTTTCATTTTCATGTTTGAAACTTGTTTAAATGTTGGTCAAACTTGGGTTTGACCGATTTTGAAATAAGCATAAACAAAAAACAGCAAAAAAATGGAAAACCAGTGCACATGTTCTTAGTTTGTCATATACTAACAACTCCACTTGATAAACAAGGTCTAGATACATTCAAACAAAATATGCTTGAATGTGGTGTGAAATCTCAAATCTCAAACTATGAACTCTCATGTGTGAAGGGAAGTGGTCTGGGATTTGCAAAATGAAATTTTCAAAAAACTCACAGAAGCTTCATTTTGGTGTGACTAAGAAGGATCAGGCTTGGTTTTTCATTTTCATGTTTGAAACTTGTTTAAATGTTGGTCAAACTTGGGTTTGACCGATTTTGAAATAAGCATAAAAAATTCAAAAAACAGAAAAAAAATGGAAACCAGTGCACATGTTCTTAGTATATATATAGAATAGATTTGTAGGAAAGTTATTTGGCTGATTTAGACAAGGTCGAAAAAATCTTGCTTAGGAATGGAGCCATTTACCCTACCTTTAGAGCTCATTTGAAACACTTTTTTGTTCAAGACTTAGCAAAAGGCTCGGTTTGATGACAACACCAAGTTAGATCAAACAACTACATAATATTATGAAATCATTGCAACATCCAAGCCTAGCACAAATAACATGTAAATTTGAATTTTGGTTCAAAGTTGAATTCAAAAAAATAAAAGAAAATAGGAACACTAGAGTGACAAGGTGAAATTTGAATTTTGGTTCAAAGTTGAATTAAAAAAATCAAAAGAAAATAAATAATTCTCATATTACTTAAAAAATTCAAAAAATTGTCCCAGTGCAATATCTCGATGGATGAGACAACTCACTATTATAGATTAAATCTATAATAGTCAGTTGCCTGACCCACGAAGCTACTGGACCGGGAATATATGTGCAACACCTAAATTGCAAGCATGGGACTCGAACTTGGGTGGGCAAAGGGAGGCATCAACCCTTTGCCACTAGGCTATGCCTATGTTTGCAACAAATCTACCACTATTAGGAGGTAATAGTTACAACCCTCCATCTCACAAGGTGAATTCATTTGAATTTGTTTGAGTAACAACATTTGAATTTGAATTTGTTTGAGTACTAGTTACATTTTGGTAAGTGTAAATAAAGAAGTAAATTTCTTTCATCTCCTTTTTAGCACTTCTTTCATCTCATTTTTAGCACTTTTTTCATGAATGTGAGGTAATAAACCATTTGATAAGTACATATGACCCTGGGTTTGAATATAAAAATTCAAAAAAGGAGAAACCTTCTATAGATGACATTTTTATAAGCCTCTACCTAGTTGACAAGGTTTCAACTACGAAAAAAATCAATAGAGCAGTGCCATTTGGGGGCATAGTGATTACATGGCCGGTTTGGACAAAAACTCAACAGAGCAAGGTTCCCCACACGCAGAGCATGTCCAGAGCATGTCCAGAGCTGCTTTTCACAAAAACTCAACAGAGCAAGGTTCAAACTAGCGGAAACATAAAACTACAAAGTTATACTAAATGTACTGTGGCGCACAAAAATGTAAATATTGTTTCCTAACTCGTTTTCAATCGGACGGAACGTGCGAATGCCACAATCGGGCGTGTCCAGAGGGCGCCCCCAATGGTGTTCAAACTAGCGGAAAGGTAGCTAGATGTTGCCTCGCACAACTATCAAGAACAAGGAACACAATAATAACGCAAAGTTAGCTAGATGTTCCTCTTGTTGACAAGGTTTCACCTACTGGAACGTGCGAATACCAACATCGGCATGTCCAGAGCACGCCCCCAAGGTGTTCGACATAGTGATTACATGGCCAGTTCTCAAAAGTACTCCCCCACACGCTCCCAGCGCTGGGCAAACACTGCCTGAAAGAGTTTCAGGCAGCTAACAAAATTCACCAGACTTCTGGACTACAGTCTGCAGCTCATTCTTCCAGCATCCATCTTCCCTCCGAACGCCATGGCCCTGGAGCTGTCTCTGTTGTTGCAGCTGGCTCTGTAGATGATTCCTCTAGCTCAATTTCATCTCGCAGAGAATTTCTGAGCACACCAATCTGTCCTCCGCCAGCCCGGCAACTTGACTGAAATCCTCTAGGGTCACCGCTACTTCGAAGTCCAGGCTCAGCTCGCGTTGAATCGGGGATGAGCGTGTTGAAATCCTGTTCGATGAGCTCCGGCCCGAGCTGCTCTGGTCGCCCGCAGCAATGTTGCGCCTCGAGGCAAACCTCTGTCTCGCCCTCGGCGGCGAATGACGGCAAAGTGAAAAACCCTTACCGCCGTAGCCGTGACGCAGCCACGCATGCTTCAACACCTGCTTCACCGAAATACGGTATCGCTTGCAATGCTCGACCGCGGTTGGATACCTCGCTGCTGCCCGAGTCACGAATCAGGCCGCCGGTCTCCTCTGCGACCGTGGACCCGCACCACCCCATCCTCCACCCTCCCTCGTCGCCGTTACCTGCGATTGCGACCGCAAGCCCTGCGTCGCGGCCCGCCTGCTCGACTCCGATTGCCGCTTCTCTTCTCGCACCGCCGCTCGACTCGCCCGCTCCATCTACCGCCGCCAGCGGCGCGCGGCGGCGGTCGCTACAGTGCATGCCCCGGGCTGAGGAATGGGGATAATAGCTCCTATGCGAACGCGTGAGGTCCCACTCGTAATCAACTCATCCATTTAACGGTCAAACGTAATACCGTTTAAGGGCTTAAACGAGCCTAATCGGGCCGTGGCTATTTGGGCCGTTCCGTCTGTAGTATCTGAGCTATTTCAGCGAACGACGTCGTTCTCCAGTGAATAGGGGGGACAAACGTAGTATCTGAGCTATTTGCCCATAAAAAACAAACATTGTTGAGCTTGGTTTCAAAAATGATTGCTAGAATCTTAAAAAATTGTTGAACTAGCTAGGTTTTAAAATTTGCTGCCCATTTTGTTTTTCTTTCAGAAGAGTGTATCAGTAGACAAGGATCTCCTGAGCAGTCACTGGTTGGTGGTAGTTATCTCAGATCAAAGACTATCATAAGCAGTCTATTGGAAAATTAAGGACTCTCACTATTGTTTTTTTTTTAGCAGAATTTATAATTCCATTAACTTTGAGCCGGGCTTGATCCTTGGCTACCAAAAGGCTTACAGATTTAGGCATTACATCTTGCCAGAGACACATTGAATCATCAGACATACTCACACCTATTGAAGCTAATTTGTGGGCAACCATATTACAAACTCTTGGACAATGGTTCACCTTGTAATCAACAAAATTAGCTTGCAGAATATACTTAATCTCTCTGAACAGATTCCCGCCTGATGAATTGTCAAAAGTATTGCTTGAGAGCACCAGTTTTAAGATGAGACAGTCCATCTCCAGTTCAACCTTTTGGATACCTTTATCAATTGCGAATCGAATTGCTTGAAAACAAGCACAAGCTTCAGTGAGAGACCATTCTAGAGGACTGTCACTATTTGGCTAGTCTTATATTGGGGAAAAAATAGGGACTCAGTTTCGAGTCAGTCTTACGAAGATTTTCTCTAGGACCTTTAGGTTGTGTATGGCTTTGGGGCGGGACATAGATGAGGTGGGATATCCCACTTTGTCCCAGTGTTTGGTTGAATGATAGGTGGGATGGGAATGCCCCTGAGAGGGAATATTCCACTGAGATGTCATCTCTCCTCGTCCCCTAAACTCTGAGTTACCGCGTCGTTCCCTCCTTATGGCATTTATCTCCGTCTCCCGCGCCTCTTCTTCCTCGAGCATCTTCTTCCTCGAGACGATTCACTGCGCCCACAGCAGCCTCATCTTCCCCCGCGCCTGTAGCAGCCCCCGTGCCGCCCATGCACCCACTCCCCCGCACCCGCCGCCGATATGGTTCGATCCGGCCTGGTCGGGCCGCCGGGGAGCTGAGTTACTAGGCTGGCCGCGCCGCCAAGGAGCTGTGCCCTTGGCCTGGCCACGCCGCCGAGGACCATGCCCTGGCCTAGCCGCGGCGCCGGTGCATGCTGCCTAGGCAGCCCCACCGCCAGGCTATGCTCCCTGTGCGGTGGTGTGGGGAGCTGCTCCTCAGCACCGGCGAGGGGAGGGGCTACCTGGCGGGGCAGCTGCGGCTCCGCATCCGCTGCGGCTACGCCATGGATGAGCTGCGCTCTACTTCGGGGAGGGACAGAGAGGAGAGGAGAATGACACATGGGGCCCAACTTAACTGTGGCTAACAGATGCAAACCTGTCGTCAATCCCATCCTTCTTCATCCCTAGAACCATACAAATAACGAGGATGCCATTGTCCCTCTAACCAAACATCGAACTCGGACCGTCCCAGCCCAAAAAATGGAGATAGGACGATCCCATCCCCTTCATCCCAAAACCAAACACAACCTTATAGTTAAGAATGGATCACAAATCAGACCTTGGAAATTGACGACAAATGGTTTGGTAAGAACATGGTAACATCAGGTAATTGTAGCATATGTCGTTAGTACTTCGCCTTTCAACCTTCCTTGAGCAAAGATCTTATAGGACACTAGAGATAGTAGCGTAGAACCAATTGTTTCCACTTATGCCATTTTGTGCGCGCGATGTGGGCTATAATTCAGGAGGTTTCAAGACTTTCGCGGCCTCTAGTGTTTCACACGTTTTTGGAAGATAGCTATGGAGCATTAGCAAGGATTTCAAATTGCTAATCCTGTTGGGAGCAACAGCTACTGGTGGTCTCTATGACTTAACTTGTAGGAATAACATTGTTTTGGGGGGAAAAATCTTTTTTCCTTTGCATGTTAGGCCCATTCGGCTAGACTTAGAGCAAGGCTAATGACATAGGCTGCTGCGGGCTGTATGGATCTTTGTAGTCCATCTTTCAGCCTGCTCATGTAGTAGCAGTTAGCTCTTCATTATTAATGCATGGCTTACTTTTTTCTTTTGCAAAGTTTTTTGATTCTTGTACATAAGCTAGCTGTAAAGTTACAGCCCGCTTTCTTTCTCTCTCTTCTTCTCTTTCCTCCAACTTAGTATTCAGCCCACCTACAACATGTTACTATACTTGGTCTTTCTCCCTCCTCTTCTCTTTCCTTCACCTTAGCATTCAGTTATCTATTGGCTTCACAGTTCACATGTTGACTATCCTTAAAAAACCTACTTCATAGGACCTGCTTAAAGCGGTGTCGCAATGAATGGCATCTGTGGTGTTTTTTTCGAGCACATGCATACACATCAATCGATTATAGATTGACAATCATTAGTGTGCTTGTTAGACTTTTTTATTTGGCTATGTGCATTATGGTATGATATACAGAGATCGAGAGTGCATTCATGATAATCATATCATCTCGATCTATTTGTTCTTAAGAGCAAATATAATAAAAGATTGTAAGCAGGCTGAATGCTGAGGAAGAAGAGAGAGGAGAGGAGAGGAGAAGCGGGCTGTAAGCTTATAGCCGACTTAGACATAAGAACAAAGAAACTTTGTGAGAGAGATGAGTGGGTCATGTATTAATAGTGAAGAGCTAACTACTATATGGGTGAGTGAGAGGTAGCTGCAAAGATCCTTGCAACCAACAGTCGACTGTATTATTAGCCTTGCTCTAATTTATTACTCCCTCTGTCTCTAAATAAATCAATTTCTAGAAAATCCGCAAGTCAAATTTTCTTAAGTTTGACTAACTTTATAGAAAAGAGTAACAACATCTATAATAATTGATAAATGATAGTTCAATTATTAAGGCCACGTTGTCGAACCATATTCTCTGCTTTCGATGTTGTTATACTCTTGGTGGATCGTCATTGTCTGGAGGAATCAAGTGCCCTGGTGCCATGATGTTTATGGTCTTTGAATATGTTCCTTTTTCTAAGAGATGCTTTACTTTGGGGGGAGCAAATATGAGGACCACTTTTGAAGGATACGCTCCTTTCTTTGCGTAACAGAATATAACTTCCAGTAAGGATGCATATGCATGCATGGTATATATTCCTCCTCTTTTAGATTGATGTGTGTGTGGCTGCATATATAATGATAGGAACCACTTTTTTTCCTGGTTATCTATTTGAATTCTTAAAAAACTACTGCATACAACACGGTCTCTGAAACCTAGTTCAAGAATTATTTTAAACCCTACCAGTATTTTCTTTATTGAGTACGGCTAGCTAGATATATATCTATGGAACATTCATTAGTTAGCAATAGCCTCTTTTTAGCTTAGGGATCTTTTTACACAAGTGTACTAGCTTGTTGGAAACCTTTAAGCCTTGGATACATATGATCACGAAAAGTTCCCCTTAGGTCACTCTATGGGTTCATATTCTTGGTCTTTTATTATTGTTACTCTTTATAGCTCGCTATGAGAAGGAATTCAATAGTGGGCTCCCCTTGCATATGTGCAAAATGTCATGATTTTTGGTCGTACAAACTTTGAAAAGATATTGTTTATTCTTGCGCATGCATACATGATGTCCCTTCCTTTGGGTTGATATGACTCCACAACTGATGGAACAAATTCCTACTATACGTCCACAGAAAGTTAATGTTTTAAAATTTTGAGCACTTTCATATATTTTATACTTTTTTGTGAATCATACAATATAGATGCAGACGCCCACAGACATGCACACACACTCAACCCTATGAACGTACACACAAACTCTACCCATATGCACCTCCGAAATAGTGGCGGTTCTAGAAACGAAGCAAGAGGAGGGGGCTAAATAATGAAAGGCTACAAACCATGCTAACTTAAGTCCTTGCAGAAGAAAAAGTAGCTAGGAGGTGTGGCCTTTTCTGATGTTGCCAGCAGTGAATTTAGTTTGGATGAAGAATGTAATTGAACTTAAATTAATAAGAGTAACTTGCATTGGGTAAGCATTTTTATATTAATAATTTACAACACTGCAGTTAAAAGCTTTCTTCACATGAAAGAGAACAAGTTCACGAACTTTTACTTGGCATTTGATACTTACTTAAGTACAAATGCTTAAATGCAGTACTAAAAACTAAGTCAAAGTTCACGAACTGCAGTTTTGTCCCGTGAATGTAGTCCCTGCTCGGTCTTGTCGTGAACCACACCTTCAAAATGTGAGGATTGCGACAACTGAAGAAGAAGAAATACACATATATGAGGAGCTATCTTATTATCTGTACATGCTGGGGAATTGGTGTCGTGCTGTAACCACCATGGATGGTTGATTTATATCTGAATGCTCATACAAGTAGGATTACAGGAATGAAAAAAAAAATAGGAGAAGGTTAACAACTATCAAGTATTACAACTTTGATGTTAACAACCTTTTGATTTGAGATCGCTTGGAGTGTCAGATATACAATATAAGATTCGAAACTGTGTATTAAAAGAATGGCATCAACTATATAATCACATGTGTCACATAACTCATATGCTTTGTGTAAGTAAAAGAACGTTAACAACTTTGTTGTTTACTTCATCTCCATTTGACATTGTTAATCGTCTCAAATCTTATCTGAGAACTTATATTACATATTTGGAATTGTAAATCATCTCAAATTAGAAAAGTTGTCAACTATAAAGTTTTAGATATTTTTAAATGTTACAACTGCGATATAAAGTTTATCTTAACCTAATGTCGTGCGAAGAAGTTATGAATTTTTGTGTGTAAAACAGGCTATCATTATTGTCGGTTCGTAGCTTCAACTGCAGTGATAGCACCATGTCTATCACTGCCGATTGTGCTCTGCCGGTTGAAGCCATGAATCAGCAGTGATGAACTTATCACTGCCGGCTCTAGCATAACCGGCAGTGATGGTCTGACAGTGATTACGTGTTCTGGCATAGATTAATTAGATGAGGCTTGCCCCGTATTATACGTTGTGTTCCTCCACCATGAATTCATGATGTAGGAATAAACCTAACACATGTTTTTGTTTCAGCTGGAAGCCTGGAACAGCAGAACGTTTTCTGCTTTTACTTTGGATCATTTAATAAGGGCCCTAAGAAAAAATGACTTAGGCATAAGCAAATCTAGAAGCACATCCAAAGGGCCAAAGTGACACACACAAACTATATAGGTTGCCTTACAAAGTAGCTAATCTAATTATATAATGGAGTGTTAGTACTCAAATCAAGAAGCCATACATTTTGTTTACCTGGATCGTTGCTTGACGATGAATGTGGTCAACATGGTGGTTCCTCCACAAGGGACCTCAGTTCGCTGTACAGAGAATGCATGCAATCTATAAATATTTAAATATTAAAGAGACTACTATATTATGGTATGTTGATCGATGGATGAAGCCTGCAGAGTCTCAGACTCTTGGCTACTAGAAGGTTTTTTTTTTTTTTTGGCGAGCAACTAGAAGGTACATTTGACGGGTGCAGTAACACCATCACTGAAATCCACAGGATAGCAGGACGCCCTGATGGTGTACTGTCTTGTGGTGACCAGCCTGAACCTAAACCACACCTTGGCCTCCACCACCACCTTGCAGTTGGGCCAGGTGATATTGATGCCGCTGCTGTTCTTGTCTGTGTCCAGCTGCCCGCCATTATCGGTCGTCCCGACCTCGTTGAACTCCAAGTATTGAGCCGAGATGGGGAAGTTGGTCGCGTTCCCCGGCTGCTGGCACACGGCGGCGGTCATATTGGCCTCAGCCGGGACCCAACCCGTAGGGCTGTACCATATCTGGACGCTCAGGGAGCCATACCGCACCGCCGTGCGTGAGCTGATGTTGTTGCTAGCCACCACGGTGAAGTTGTAGTACCTGTTGTTGTTGCCTTTTTTGGGGTTGGTTAGCGCCCGCCGCTCGCGATGGAGAAGGAGATGTGCGCAGGGGCGAGGCTGATGGAGATGCCCGCGACCACGGCGAGCGTGGCCAGCATCCCCAGCAGAGCTGTGAGGATGTATTTCTTGGCGCTCCATCTCCACCAGCTGGTGCGAGAAGCAGGGGTCTTCGCCATATACATAATACAGTAGTAAACAAGCGGGGGACTAATATAAGAGTTTTGGAGCAATGACGACACACTAGACGATAGGAGTTGCTTTGCTGTATATATATACACACACACCCAATAATAAGCAGCATGCGGCATTAATTAATATATATATGTTGACACCCAAAATTGACAGGGCAAGCAATCGATGGTAGAAAACCCTAGTCACCCGGTCAAACCGACAGGTCAACCGGTCAGACCGGTTTGAGTCGAATCAAACTCGGGAACCAACCGACCGGTCTGACCGGTCGGGCTACCGGTCAGACCGGTCCACCTGGAGTCCGACTCGAACACTAGATCTAGAGATAATTTGGAAGGTTTAAACGATTCCTTGCGGGGCAAGACCTCCCCACCCTATAAATATAAAGGGCCACGGCCAATTGAGGCACCACCCAATCGTCAAAAAACACAACACCTTTACCCTAACCCTAATCCCTTTTCCAAACCCTAATTGCTGTTTTTCTCTCGTCCCGGCGACGTTTGAAGGCGATCTAGCTGGCCTGCCAACGCTAGGTCAACCCAGGAGTGCCTCCTCCCCGACAGGGTCCCTCCCGGGAGGGGGTTCGCTGGTTCAGGCGGCAGAGGCCGCACCAACCGGTCAGACCGGCCGGTGGACCGGTCAGACCGGTCTACAGGTTCTACGCGCCAGAAGCTACTGCACGCGTTCGTGTTCGTGTTTAACGGCACGATCAAGTGTCAACAATATATATATATAATACTAGTGAGCAACCATGCTCAAGAGATAGTAGTTAGCGCTGAACACTTTTTGGCGACTCCGCTGGGGAGGGTTTCTTCGGTAGATCGAAGACCGAATAGATCTTCTTCAACATGAACTCTGAGGTCGATCCAAGGAACATCATCATGGTGACTTTGGACGAGGTGCCGGAGGAGCAGCGTAAGGCATTCGTGGCACACCGCAAGGCTGCGGAGGAGCATCGTAAGGCCGAGGAAGCGCGGGAGCTCCAGGAGTTCCTCTCCTGCTTCAAGAAGGAGAGGCAAGGTATAGTGACGCAAGTCAAGGAGCCCGTTCTTCCCCCGCTCGACCCTCCAACCGAGGTCCAATTGGCTATCAATGAAGGCCGGTTGAGTCGTAAGGAGATGCAAGTGGACAAAAATCCTTTTCCGGTTCACACCATTGATTTGCAAAATTCCAATGTGTTGATCCGTCCGGAGCAAGCCGCAGCAGCTGAGGGCAAGAATGTGATCATCGGTGAAAACAGGGTCATCACCGCCGATGAGAAAATCTTGTCTCGAGAAGTGGTGATAGAAAAGAAGGCTGATGGCAAGGAGTCGTTGAAGGTCACTATCAGAGCTCCTGTTCTGGGAAGCCACGCCAGAGCAAAGATCGCAGAACAGACGGCACGACAACTGGGAGCACCCCAACCGGTCAGACCGGTTCGGCTGGGGGGCAGGCTCTACCGGTCAGACCGGTCGACGGTCTCCTGGTCGACCCAGAACCTTCAAGCCCAAGAATCCAGAGCCGGGCAAGTGGAAAGAGGACCAGAGGAATACCCAAAGGAAGAATGTCAGGCCCAAGCCTACCTTTGATCGTCTCTTGAACAAATACACGCGACAAGCGGCCAGTTCAGAGAATCGGCCACGAGAGAAGCGTCCAAGGTCTCCTCCCAGACAGCAAGAGGCCAGGATGCAGGAGAGGGAAGCTACTCGTCAGAAGGAGGATCCCAATGAGCTCCCGATGGCCTCAAACTTATCCTATGCCACAGTACATGGAGCAGCCAATATCGTGGATGCCACCGATGCAACAGCTTCAACAACTTATTTGGGATCGTTACATGGGCATGTGGGTACAATACCCTCCTAGGCCAATGCTACCATTTCATCCAGGCTGGGGGGCACCCCAGGGTTCAGTATTTGACAGGCTGAGAGTGCTAGTGCATGACCGATTGGGTCCTACCCAATCTGGTCCAGAGGCAGGGAGCAGTCAGCACCCTGACCGGTCAGACCGGCCTGGTCGACCGGTCAGACCGGTTGGACACCACCCCGGGCAGCAGGGCCATCATCAGGAAGGTTCTGGTAAGGGGAAAGAGAAAGTGGAGCAATCTACCCTAGAAGATCAGAGCGTGCAGAAAAGTGTTGTCAATGAAGTGATCAAGATTGGTAGCGAAGATATTGTGATGGGAGATTGTTTCAAGGTCCCGATTGTGATCAATGCCCTGCTCCGACTCCGAACAATGCCAGCTCCGAAGTGCCTCCACCACAGGCCAATGATCATGAAGCTAGTTCAAGCAATTCGGACCCCAAGTACCGCCTACCACGATGGTGTCCGAGTGGCTTGACACACACGCAGAAGAGGAAGCTGCAGCGGATGAGGGCCAAGCAAAAGAAAGAGGAGAAGCTAGAACGGCAAAGGGATGAGCTCTTCGACAAGATACATCCTATGGCACCGTTGAAGCAGTGCAGGGCCAAGACAATGTCTGGGGCATTGAAGGAGGCTGGCATTACAGAGGTTGAAGAGCAGAAGGCTACTGTCCCTGAGACAGCCATGGGAGCAGAAGCCAACCGGTCAGACCAATCTGCCACGCCGGTCAGACCAGAGGTTCCCGGACCAGTCAGACCGGCCTGCTTAACCGGTCAGACCGGTTACAACGGGATCATAGCAGCGGAGGGCACCTTATCCTCCTCTGCAGAGCCAAATTGGGACTCCAGCACCTGAGGGAGAAGAAGAGGAGATGGTGGACTATGAGCCATCACCAACGAGGGAGGACATGGATATTAACATGATGTATCTCTCTTCGGTGGATTATTCTCTTGTAGGTGATGATGAGGTTGCGGAGATGAGCTTCGGCCCGCAAGATGCTACATTCCAGAAGCCGAAGGACTCAGAGAACCACTTGAAGCCCTTGTACATCCGGGGGCATCTCGACGGCAAGCCTATCTCATGGATGCTTGTTGATGGAGGAGCGATCATCACCTTGATGCCTTACTCTTTGTATAAGAAGATGGGCAAGTCGGATGAGGAGCTGATCAAGACCAACATGACAATCAACGGTGTCGGTGGAGGCGAGCCGATTGGAGCCAAGGGGGTTGCTTCCATGGAGTTGACCGTGGGGAGCAAGACCATGGCCACCGCTTTCTTTGTCGCCGAGGTGCAAGGTAACTATAGCGTCATTTTGGGTCGAGATTGGATTCATGCAAACCGTTGCGTTCCTTCTACTTTGCACCAATTCTTGATTCAATGGGTCGGCGATGATGTTGAGATTGTTCATGCGGACACATCGGCTTGTGTTGCTATAGCCGATTCTCCCGTTTGGACTCATGATGAAGTTAAGTGCTTGTCAGGTCTAGATTTGTCGGATTATGATTTTCTTAGTGTGTCCAAGGATGGTTTTGTACCCGACAATGTAAAGCCGATGGAAAGTTGGCTAAACCACACATGTTGATTAAATGGCTTCCAATGTAGAGTGGTTGCAGAAGCATGTGGAACACTATCGGGCTAGCAAGAACGATATGTGTGAAGCAATAGAAGAGTCGGAAGATTTAGACAAGTTGGGTCAAGGTTTTACGTTGGCCGATCCATTGGAGGAAGTCGATATTGGAGATGGTGTTACTCCAAGGCCGACTTTTGTAAACAAAAACTTGAATGCCGATTATAAGAATAAATTAATTGAACTTTTGAAGGAGTGCGGAGTGGATTTCTAATATCGTGTCGGTGGAAAAGAAAGGTTCCGGTTAGATTAGAGTTTGCATTGATTTTAGAGATCTTAATCGGGCTACTCCTAAAGATTAATATCTTATGCCTATTGACAATATGCTTATTAATGATGCTTCAGGAAATAGAGTTATTAGTTTTCTTGGTGATAATGCCGGTTATAATCAAATTTTCATGGCCGAAGAGGATATGTACAAAGCGGCCTTCTGATGTATGGGGTTTGTTAGTTTATTTGAGTGGGTTGTTATGACTTTCGGTTTAAAGAATGCCGGAGCAACTTATCAAAGGGCAATGAATTTGATTTTTCATGAGTTGTTGGGCATTATTTTGGAGATCTATATTGATGACGTAGTTGTTAAATCGGCTTGCTTGCAATCACATTTAGCCAATTTGCGTCTTGCTTTTGAGAAAATGCGTCAATATGGTCTCAAGATGAATCCACTCAAATGTGCTTTTGGTGTATCGGCCGGTAAGTTCTTGGGTTTCATTATTCATGAAAAGGCATTGAGGTGGATCCCAAGAAGGTGGAATCAATCAAGAAAGTGAGGGCTCCTACATGCAAAAGGGAGTTGCAAAGTTTCCTTGGCAAGGTAAATTACTTGAAAAGATTTATTATGAACTTGTCGGGGAAGGTGAAGGCTTTTACTTCTATTCTTCGGTTGAAAAGTGATGCTGAATTTTATTGGGGAGTTGAGCAACAAGTCTTTTGAAGAAATTAAAGAGTATTTGTCTACGCCGCCAGATCTCAAGGCGCCACAAGGTGAAATTCCTTTCCGATTGTATGTTGCTGCTGAAAATGATGTTATTGGTGCCGTATTGACCCAAGAAACCGAAGGAAAAGAGCATATCATCACCTATGTGAGCCGACGATTGTTGGATGCGGAAACGAGGATCCTAGCCAAAGAGTTGATCGGAAAGTTCGGAGGCTTGCTTTCAAGTTTACATTGGTTGATGGAGAATTGTATCGCCGAACAGCTAATGATTTGCTATTGAAGTGCTTGGATTCGGATCAAGCTCGAGTGGCCATAGGAGAGGTTCATGAAGGTATTTGTGGTACTCATCAATCGGCTCCTAAGATGAAGTGGTTATTGCGAAGAGCTGGTTTTTATTGGCCCACTATGATTACCGATTGTTTCCGGTACTACAAGGGATGCGAAGAATGTCAGAAATTCGGCAATATTCAATTAGTTCCTGCTGCTATGATGCATCCTATCATTAAACCATGACCATTTAGAGGACGGGGCTTGGATTTCATTGGGCAAATAAATCCTCCGTCTTCAAAGGGGCATTGCTTCGTGTTAGTTGCTACGGATTACTTCACCAAATAGACCGAAGCGGTTCCTCTCAAGAACATGACTCACAAGGAGGTAATTGAGTTTATTACGGAGCATATTATTCATAGATTCGGTATCCCTCAAACTTTGACGACCGATCAAGGCACTTCATTTGTGTCCGGTCAAGTGAGAGCCTTTATCGAGTCATACAAGATCAAGTTACTCAATTCCTCTCCGTATTATGCTCAAGCCAATGGTCAAGCCGAATCAAGTAATAATACTTTGATCAAGCTCATCAAGAAGAAGATAGAAGACAATCCAAGGAGGTGGCATGAGGTATTGTCCGAAGCACTATGGGCTCATCGTATATCTAGACATGGTTCCACTAAGGTCACTCCTTTTGAGCTTGTCTATGGTCAAGAGGCCGTTTTGCCCGTAGAGGTAAATCTGGCCGCTTATAGGTTGGCTAAGCAAAATGAATTGTCCACTATTGATTATCATAACTTGATGATGGACAACATTGATGAGGTCACCGACAAGAGGTTGCAAGCTTGAGATAAATAGAGAAGGACAAGATCCGGGTTGCTAGAGCTTACAACAAGAAGGTAAATTGAAGTCTTTTCAAGTTGGTGACTTAGTTTGGAAGACGATTCTGCCCATAGGTGCCAAAGATCATAAATTCGGCAAATGGTCTCCAAGTTGGGAGGGACCATACAAGATTGTAAAGGTAATCACCGGAAATTCATATATGGTGGAAACCTTACAAGGTGAACGTCTTCCTAGAGCTCTTAATGGTCGATATCTTAAGCGATATTACCCAAGTGTGTGGCAGCGCGCTTGAGTGAGTTATGGCCGATGTTTTGCCATCGCCCTTAGAAGATGTGAACGGCCGATGTTTTGCCATCAACCTTAGCAATTTTGGTACAAACATGTTTTTTAGTACGCAAGCTTTACTAAAAAACAGGGGGGGCATATGTTAACACCCAAAATTGACAGGGCAAGGAATCGAGGGTAGAAAACCCTAATCACCCGGTCAGACCGGTTTGACTCGAATCAGACTCGGGAACCAACCCGACCGGTCTGACCGGTCGGCCTACCGGTCAGACCGGTCCACCTGGAGTCCGACTCGAACACTAGATCTAGAGATAATTTGGAAGGTTTAAACGATTACTTGCGGGGAAAGACTTCCCCACCCTATAAATACAAAGGGCCACGGCCGATTGAGGCACCACCCAATCGTCAAAAAACACAACACCTTTACCCTAACCCTAATCCCTTTTTTCAAACCCTAATTGTTGTTCTTCTCTCGTCCCGGCGATGTTTGAAGGCGATCTAGCTGGCCTGCCGACGCTAGGTCAACCCAGGAGTGCCTCCTCCCCGACGGGGTCCCTCACGGGAGGGGGTTCGCTGGTTCAGGCGGCAGAGGCCGCACCAACTGGTCATACCGGCCGGTGGACCGGTCAGACCGGTCTACAGGTTCTGCGCGCCAGAAGCTACTGCACGTGTTCGTGTTCGTGTTTAACAGCACGATCTAGTGTCAACAATATATATATATATATATATATATATATATATATATATATATATATATAATACTAGTGAGCAACCATGCTCAAGAGATCGTAGTTAGCGCTGAGCACATTTAGCTCGAAAACCGGAAACCGAACCGAACCGAAGTGTTGGTTTTTTGGTTTCTCAATTTGGCTTCAGTTTTTATACATCTAGGAGCTCCAGTTGTCCACTTCGGCTTCGGTGTTCAATCGAACCGAAAAGCTGAATAATACGATCCAAACCCGACGCACTACATCAGCCGCCCGCACCCCTCCACTCGCCAAAGTACCAAACCCTAGCTATATCCTTATCGCAAACTCTAACACGCGTGGTCGCGCTCCGTGCCGAGCGCGCGACGCGGGCCAGCCCACACGCCCGCACGGAGAGGAAGAAGAACACGACGACGGCTAGGGTTCCGGTGGGGTTAGGGGTCTATTCCTCGGCGGCTCTAGAAGGGGGGTTTGGGGGTGGCGGCTGTGACACGGCAGTGGTGGCGGGGAGGGTCGGCGGGGGTACCGCCCGCCGGGCAAATAGCTCAGATACTACGTTTTTTCCCCCTATTCACTGGAGAACGACGTCGTTCGCTGAAATAGCTCAGATACTATAGACGGAACGGCCCAAATAGCCACGGCCCGATACAGCTCGTTTAAGCCCTTAAACGGTATTACGTTTGACCGTTAAATGGATGAGTTGATTACGAGTGGGACCTCACGCGTTTGCATAGGAGCTATTATCCCCATTCCTCAGCCTGGGGCGTGCACTGTAGTGACCGGCGCCGCGCGCCGCCAACGGCGGTAGATGGAGCGGGCGAGTCGAGCGGCGGCGCGAGAAGAGAAGCGGCAATCGGAGTCGAGCAGGCGGGCCGCGACGCAGGGCTTGCGGTCGCAATCGCAGGTAACGGCGACGAGGGAGGGTGGAGGATGGGGTGGTGCGGGTCCACGGTCGCAGAGGAGACCGGTGGCCCGATTCGTGACTCGGGACACGGCGAGGGATCCAACCGCGATCGAGCATTGCAAGCGATACCGGATTTCGGTGAAGCAGGTGTTGAAGCAGGCATGGCTGCGTCACGGCTACGGCGGCAAGGGTTTTTCACTTTGCCGTCATTCGCCACCGAGGGCGAGACAGAGACGCAGCATTGCTGCGGGCGACCAGAGCAGCTCGGGCCGGAGCTCATCGAGCAGGATTTCAACACGCTCATCCCCGATTCAACGCGAGCTGAGCCTGGACTTCGAAGTAGCGGTGACCCTAGAGGATTTCAGTCAAGTTGCCGGGCTAGCGGAGGACAGATTGGTGTGCTCAGAAATTCTCTGCGAGATGAAATTGAGCTAGAGGAATCATCTACAGAGCCAGCTGCAACAACAGAGACAGCTCCAGGGCCATGGCGTTCGGAGGGAAGATGGATGCTGGAAGAATGAGCTGCAGACTGTAGTCCAGAAGTCTGGTGAATTTTGTTAGCTGCCTGAAACTCTTTCAGACAGTGTTTGCCCAGCGCTGGGAGCGTGTGGGGGAGTACTTTTGAGAACTGGCCATGTAATCACTATGTCGAACACCTTGGGGGCATGCTCTGGACATGCCGATGTTGGTATTCGCACGTTCCGGTAGGTGAAACCTTGTCAACAAGAGGAACATCTAGCTAACTTTGCGTTATTATTGTGTTCCTTGTTCTTGATAGTTGTGCGAGGCAACATCTAGCTACCTTTCCGCTAGTTTGAACACCATTGGGGGCGCCCTCTGGACACGCCCGATTGTGGCATTCGCACGTTCCGTCCGATTGAAAACGAGTTAGGAAACAATATTTACATTTTTGTGCGCCACAGTACATTTAGTATAACTTTGTAGTTTTATGTTTCCGCTAGTTTGAACCTTTCTCTGTTGAGTTTTAGTGAAAAACAGCTCTGGACATGCTCTGGACATGCTCTGCGTGTGGGGAAGCTTGCTCTGTTGAGTTTTTGTCCAAACCGGCCATGTAATCACTATGCCCCCAAATGGCACTGCTCTGTTGATTTTTTTCTTTAGTTGAAACCTTGTCAACTAGGTAGAGGCTTATAAAAGATGTCATCTATAGAAGGTTTCTCCTTTTTTGAATTTTTATATTCAAACCCAGGGTCATATGTACTTATCAAATGGTTTATAACCTCACATTCATGAAAAAAGTGCTAAAAATGAGATGAAAGAAGTGCTAAAAAGGAGATGAAAGAAATTTACTTCTTTATTTACACTTACCAAAATGTAACTAGTACTCAAACAAATTCAAATGTTGTTACTCAAACAAATTCAAATGAATTCACCTTGTGAGATGGAGGGTTGTAACTATTACCTCCTAATAGTGGTAGATTTGTTGCAAACATAGGCATAGCCTAGTGGCAAAGGGTTGATGCCTCCCTTTGCCCACCAAAGTTCGAGTCTCCATGCTTGCAATTTAGGTGTTGCACATATATTCCCGGTCCAGTAGCTTCGTGGGTCAGGCAACTGACTAATATAGATTTAATCTATAATAGTGAGTTGTCTCATCCATCGAGATATTGCACTGGGACAATTTTTTTGAATTTTTTAAGTAATATGAGAATTATTTATTTTCTTTTGATTTTTTGAATTCAACTTTGAACCAAAATTCAAATTTCACCTTGTCACTCTAGTGTTCCTATTTTCTTTTATTTTTTTGAATTCAACTTTGAACCAAATTTACATGTTATTTGTGCTAGGCTTGGATGTTGCAATGATTTCATAATATTATGTAGTTGTTTGATCTAACTTGGTGTTGTCATCAAACCGAGCCTTTTGCTAAGTCTTGAACAAAAAAGTGTTTCAAATGAGCTCTAAAGGTAGGGTAAACGGCTCCATTCCTAAGCAAGATTTTTTCGACCTTGTCTAAATCAGCCAAATAACTTTCCTACACATCTATTCTATATATATACTAAGAACATGTGCACTGGTTTTCCATTTTTTTGCTATTTTTTGAATTTTTTATGCTTATTTCAAATCGGTCAAACCCAACTTTGACCAACATTTAAACAAGTTTCAAACATGAAAATGAAAAACCAAGCCTGGATCCTTCTTAGTCACACCAAAATGAAGCTTCTGTGAGTTTTTTTAAAATTTCATTTTGCAAATCCCAAACCACTTCCCTTCACACATGAGAGTTCATAGTTTGAGATTTGAGATTTCACACCACATTCAAGCATATTTTGTTTGAATGTATCTAGACCTTGTTTATCAAGTGGAGTTGTTAGTATATGACAAACAAAGAACATGTGCACTGGTTTTCCATTTTTTTTGCTGTTTTTTGAATTTTTTATGCTTATTTCAAAATCGGTCAAACCCAAGTTTGACCAACATTTAAACAAGTTTCAAACATGAAAATGAAAAACCAAGCCTGGATCCTTCTTAGTCACACCAAAATGAAGCTTCTGTGAGTTTTTTGAAAATTTCATTTTGCAAATCCCAAACCACTTCCCTTCACACATGAGAGTTCATAGTTTGAGATTTGAGATTTCACACCACATTCAAGCATATTTTTTTTGAATGTATCTAGACCTTGTTTATCAAGTGGAGTTGTTAGTATATGACAAACTAAGAACATGTGCACTGGTTTTCCATTTTTTTTTGCTGTTTTTTGAATTTTTTATGCTTATTTCAAAATCGGTCAAACCCAAGTTTGACCAACATTTAAACAAGTTTCAAACATGAAAATGAAAAACCAAGCCTGGATCCTTCTTAGTCACACCAAAATGAAGCTTCTGTGAGTTTTTTGAAAATTTCATTTTGCAAATCCCAAACCACTTCCCTTCACACATGAGAGTTCATAGTTTGAGATTTGAGATTTCACACCACATTCAAGCATATTTTGTTTGAATGTATCTAGACCTTGTTTATCAAGTGGAGTTGTTAGTATATGACAAACTAAGAACATGTGCGCTGGTTTTCCATTTTTTTGCTGTTTTTTGAATTTTTTATGCTTATTTCAAAATCGGTCAAACCCAAGTTTGACCAACATTTAAACAAGTTTCAAACATGAAAATGAAAAACTAAGCCTGGATCCTTCTTAGTCACACCAAAATGAAGCTTTGGGTGAGGTTTCCCATATTTGGCATTTTGAAAACCCCAAACACTCTACTCTCTCCTTCGATCTCTATGCAACCTCAGTTGAGGTTGTTCAATTTGTGAAGAGTTTTTCGTGCAAATTCTTGTGCATCATCTTTATATTTTTTACCGTAACTAGGTCACATAACATGACTATGTGCGAAGGTTTTATATTATTTCGATTTTTTTGGCAATATCTATGCACGGTCAAACTTTTCGAAAACCGGGTTGACCGAGCCCCAAACCCTCATTACAAACAACTTCAAAACATGATATTGCAAAACTAACTTGAGATCCTTCTTAGTCACTCCAAAACGAAGCTAGGGTGAGGTTTCCCATATTTTGCATTTTGGAAACACCAAACACTAAACTCTCTCCTTCGAACTCTATGCAACCTAAGTTGAGGTTGTTCAATCTGTGAAGGATTTTTCGTGCATAGTGCATCATCTTTATATTTTTTTACCGTAACTAGGTCATATAACATGACTATGTGCGAAGGTTTTATATTATTTTGATTTTTTTTGAAATATCTATGAACGGTCAAACTTTTTAAAAACCGGGTGATTGACCAGGCTAACCTTTACGACCAACCTGGACCGTTCATCTAACTCTATAGCGCTTAACCGCCGCCGTGCGATCTGGTCTTCTAGAAGGAATCACGAGCGATCCGCGGCAGCACCCGTTCTTCTACGTGATAGGTCACCGTTTTTTTTCTCAACGCCTCCCGAACGGTTGGGCGCTAAACAGTTGGGCTGTCCCGTGGGTCCACGCCTCGTGCTCCATTTCGCCACGGCCCACGGCCCACCGCACACCGCACACGTTGCCCCGTTCCCCTTCTTATCCACTCAAAGGCGTCGCACCCTAGCTATTCCCCACCATTTTAGATCTCGCCCCTCTCGCCGCCGGCGACGCAATCCAGCACCGCCGCATACAAATCTAGCACCGCCGGCCGACGATGATGAAGCGTGGGGGTTCAAGCTCTCAAGGTGGCCATTCCGGCGGTGGAAACCGCTCCGACGAGGAGCGGAACGGCCGGAAGCGGCGGCCCGCTGACCCCGCTCGGGCGCGCTGCGTAGCTTCCGACGGCGGTCGGAAACGCGGCGCGCGCAGGTACACCAACTACGGCGTCTCGGCGCCGCCTGCATTCACCCGCCGCGAGGTGGTCGAGTACGACCGCCGTATGGAGATTGCGGCCGCCACCGGCCGCAGCCGCTACGAGCACGGGAGCTCCTCCAGCGTGGGGAGCTCCTCCATGGCGGCACAACTGCCGCCGCCGAAGAGGGAGGAGGAGGAGCAGCAGGACCGCGCACCGCGCTGCGTCCTCCTCCCCGGGGACTTCGCCGCCGAGCAAGATCTGCCCTGGATCATGGAGGAGGTGATCCAGCGCAGTGTGGAGGAGGAGCGGCAGCTCGGCGCGCGCCGTGCCATGGAAGCGGAGCTCGATGAACTCCGCCTCCAGTACGCTCTCGCAGCTTCCCGCAACGACGTCGCGGACTCCGACTGCTCCGACTTCGACTTCGGCTTCTCTGACTCCGACTGAGCGGCGCCGCCGCCTAGTCGCCGCCGCCGCACTTAGCTATGTAATTAGGTTAGGGTTAGAGAGGCGACGGAAGCCCCCCCCTCCAATTAGGTTTGTTGTGCCTGTGGCCGCCTGCGTGTGGCTTTTGATCCGATGATCGCCACGATGTGTATGCCGATGAACGCCTGAGTACGGGCTATGTAATCGATGGATGTTTCAGTTAAATTTTAGTCAAAATTCAGTTCATTGTATGCCCGCTTCAGTTGAGTTCAATTGCCGTTGAGAAAAACTCATCGGAGAAGAAGAAGATTGCGCGCCGGGGTGTTGCCGCGCTTCGTCGCCGGAGAAGAAGAAGAGGGAGGATGCGCGCGCAGGGGAAAACGATATAACGGTCGTCGCTGCTGTCTGGGTCCCACGCTGACGTGGATAAGCTGTGGGTCCCACTCGGCTTCCCTAATCCTGACGAAGATTGCGCTCAAGGGCCATGTCGTGCCTGGGCTATTTGTGCTCAGAGAGATGTCGCAGCAGAGCTATTCTTGCGAACGATGTCGCTTTACAGCAAATTCCCTAGAAAGACGTCGCATAGGAGCTATCAGCCCCCGCCCGCCAGGGCGGCGGGAAATAGCGGTTGGGCGGGGCTGACGGCAGTATCGTCACGGCGGAGCTTCACCAGCGTCCTATGTTTAGGGGAGGGCGGGGAGGGAGATGGGTGGTGTGGCGCAAGGCGGCGGGAGCCGCCGACCGCCGGCGCGGGGGCGGGGGTGAGGACACAGCCGCTGGCGCGCTGTCCTGTGATTAAGGGAGTGCGGGATCGATGGGCGGGGGCCAGGAGTTGGGCGGCGGGAGCCACCGGCCGCTGGTGGTGGAGGCCGGAGGAGGGGGCAGCAGAACGGAGTAGGGGTGCCAGCGGGAGAGGGCGACGGGGGAAGGGCGCCGTCGCAAGGAAGATGACGGGTCGCGCGTTTCCCAAACACTCGACCTGTCGCGTGTAAACGGGGTCCTATCCTTGTCCCCTCATGTCCTCCTCCTCTAAATGTGACGGCGGTGAGGATGGCACGCCTCCTCAGCGGTGGTGGCCCGCATGGGCACCTGATGCGACAACGTGGACGGCACAACGTCGCAGCTCCTCAGCGCGGAGAGACTCGAGAGCACCCAGAGCGGATGGCGTGGCTCCTTAGTGGCGACCGGCGGCAACGGGGGATGGCACACCTCTTCAGCTACACAGCGGACAGCGCGCGGCAACTTCTTGAAGATGGGTGGATGGTACGGGTGGCGAGACTACGACGACAGTGGTGGGGCGCGCAGCTCCTATGCAGCGGCAGCAACAAGCAAGATGCTTTTCTTTCTCTGTGCAATCATAATCGGGATCCGAATAAAAAAAAACCTGCGCCGCACTTGTCAGATTTTGATTCTCTATATATGAGCAACCGATCAGCTTTTGATTTCTAGGAATCAAAGTTTCTATAAACCGAAATCTTGGTTAAAATCGATTGCTCACCCCTAATCGGAGTAGCCGTATCTGGCTGTATAGAGTGCTAGCTTGGGCACCTCTAAGCTCTAACGATAATATACTCTTCATTGCCATATATAAAAATACAACTGAAAAACTAACCACACTGAAGTAGTATTGTTATGGCTTAGGCAGTAAAACTGTTTTGAAACATTTCAAAATTATATGAGCACATCCATTCAAAGGGGTACTTACTTCCTCTCTGTCCCAAATGTAGTAAGCAGAGGCGGAATCGTGCAAACAACTTAAGCCAGGTAGTACAATAAAGACTTTGCGCTATACTAACAAGAAAAAGGCCTTATACTTGCGGTTCAAAAAAGCAAAATTCCATCAGTTTTGGCATTTGGACAAGGGTTTGTTGGGAATACTCACTATAGTCATTGTTGCTATCTCGCTAGAACATCCCATTTCGGGAGTGATATTTGGACCTTCTGGTGTTAGCATAGATCGCAGGCCCACATATGTCATCTTCTGAGCAAAAGAAATGTGGCAGAGTTCAAAAATATAATTAAATTGGAATTGAAGTAGCCTAATATTATACTTCATAACATATATTTACATATACTACATAGCTTACACACTACTACAGAATCGGCCTTCGGTGCCGGCCCAACATTAGCGGTTTGTGACGAGCCGGCACTGAAGCTAGGAAAAAAAATTCAGTGAAATTTCACCGAAATATTTTATTTCACCGAAATTTTGTCATTGACTATGATTAATCAAAGTAAATTACTTTGTTTATGCATGTAAGTATGATATATTCTAGATTGAATAAAATTTATTGTCAAAACATACTAATCATCTTTTCACAAAATTAAATTTGTTCACCGAAATTTCATGTTTTTCGGTGACCTCCAAATTTTTTTGTGTACCGAAATGTTTTTCCTTGCACTGAAGAGCCTTCATTGCCGGTTCTAAACTTCAAAAAAAGAAAATGATTGGGGCTAAAGCAAAACCGGCAGTGAAAGTTCCTATCACTGCCGGTTTGTGGCTTGAACCGGCACAGAGAGCCGGCAGTGATTGCCTCTGTACAAAAGCTGCCACCGTCCTCTCCTCCCTCCTCTCTCCCACAGTCCCACATCCCGAGCGCAGGAGTGTTTCTTCACCATTGTTGCGGTTGTTCTTCACCGTGGAGCTCAAAAATGGCCTTGGATTTTCAACAATGAGCATGATCTTCTTGCTTTAAGGTTAGTAGCAATCCTCCACTCCTACGAATTGTAGCTTTACAAGTGTTTTTGTGGATAGATTTTGCTTGATTCTCATGATAACTGTTTCTTCATTTTAGAGAGCTTTTTCAATTGGATTTCGAGGAAGGCATCCAAATTGTGGTGAATTCAACTTCCAAAAGGTTAGTGTCTATGAACCCATTTCAATTCCTAGCAAATTATATGGTGGTTTTGATGATTGTAGCTAGGTACATAGTTGTTCATGATTAAGTCCCCAATTTTAAGTTTTTTTAATTAGATTTTACATTTTTATGTGGCATGAATTACAATAATTGTTCATAATTAGTGTACACATTGTTATGATTCATTAGTGTACAGTAATTGTTGTTCATGATTAAGTCTCCAATTTTTTATGATGGTAGCTACATATATTGTTGTTCATGTAACTAGTTTTTACATTTCTATGTACCATGTAGTAGAATAATTGATCATGATTAAGTCTTCAATTTTGGTTTTTTATAAATAATGCACACATCGTTATATATGTGGCATGTATTAGAATGATTGTACTTGATTATAGTGTAGAATAATTGTTTTTTATGGGGAAATCATTTCAAAAATCCTATAATAAGTGTACCGTAGTGTTAAAATGGGTCGACCAATTTCAATTAGTTATAATAAATTAATTGTAGGTTTGAGCTACAATTGTTATTTACCTATAATTTTCCTAATTATTATTACTCTATAGTTTCTATGCAGATATGGATCGAGGGTGGATGTATGGTCTTAAATCTACCGACATGCGGTACTTGATGGGCGTCAGCACCTTCATCACAGCTGCCAAAGCCGATGCTGGGGATGGACAGCTTATATTATGCCCGTGCAAAGATTGCAAAAATCAAAGGAAATGGGTAACGTGGAGCAGGTACGTTGTCACTTGATTACCAGGGTGTTCATGAGAGACTACATGATATGGAGTCACCACGGGGAGGTTGGTCAGAATGTTCTGCAAGAAACCTTTGATGATGATGTGATCATGTGTAACGTAGCCCCTCAAGATGCTGTTAGTAACGAGGAAGCGGGTGTCGACACGCAACCTGGGATCGATATTGGTGATGTATTTAGGAATACGTTAGCTGACGACACCGAGGATGACGATGGTGTATCTCAGCTACTACGTGACGTAGAACACAGGTTCCTTAGTGCTTCACAGCTGAAAAAGCTAGAGATAATGAGAAAAGATGGCAAAACACCATTGTATGAGGGTTGTGCAGTCAGCAAACTAGAAGCCGACATCATGCTATTAGTGTTTAAATCTACGTACGGATTGAGCGATAAAGGCTTTGATCACTTGTTGTGTGTAGTGAGAAAACTGCTCCCAGAGCGTAACAAGTTGCCAGAAAAGACATACATAGCCAAGCAAATGATCTGCCCAATCGGCCTCGAGGTTCAAAAAATCCACGCCTGTTCCAATGATTGCATATTGTACCGTGGATGTGTGCCCCAGGTGTCGCATTTCATACTTTATAATACAATGTGCCACACGATCAAGGCAAAAATAGATGGGGACTCAACCATCCCATACAAGATTGAACGTATGAATATGGTACACCTAGATCAGACGATGGGGAGCAACGAATATGGGTTCTACGTAATGTGGGCAATGTACCGTTACATCGGTGGAAAAACAGTAAACTCAGATAATCTGGTGTGTATGCTTCCCACCTCTTGTATTCATTAAAAAAAACTATCATATCTTACTTCTGTGCACATCATGCTTCAATTACAGCGCAAGACACACTAGTAGAAACAGAGTCATTGGTGCGCCCCTTTAGTACCGGTTGCAACAAAAACCGGTACTAAAGGGGGCATTAGCACCGGTTGTGCTTGGGCGCCAGCTAGGGCCCCGCGGCGAGGACCTTTAGTACCGGTTGGTATTAACAACCGGTACTAAAGGACACCTTTTAGTACCGGTTGTTATCCTTTAGTACCGGTTGTTAATACCAACCGGTACTAAAAGGGTGCAGCCCCGTAGGCCACGGTCAGTGGCCCCACGGCAGGCCCTTTAGTACCGGTTGGTAAATAAAACCGGTACTAAAGGTCCTGCCTATATCTTCCACCCCGGCCGAGCCAGCTCCATTTTGGAGCAACTCGACCCCAACCCCATTTTTCCTCTCTCCCAAGCCCTCCCAAGCTCTAGGTCACCCATTTTTTCTCCAACATTTGTCAAGATTGGTGGCACCCTATACAAGGGTTAGCAACTTCTTCATCTTCTCTTCCGGCTTTTCAAGTTTAGCTCATTTTCGTGCAAGTTTAGCAAGTTTGATTTTGGTTGTGCTTGCAAGGTGTTTGATGAAATGACTAAATTAGGGATTTCATTTGTTTTATATGCATTTTGAGCTCGAATTGAAGTATAATTTATGGTTTTATATAGTGTCGTCCCGTCCCCTGATCCTCACCGCCGTCGATCGCCCGCGCCGCTCCGTCGCCGACACCACCTCGGTGAGCCTCTTTTTTTATCTTTTATTTTAAAAATTGTTAGTTATATGATTTAAATGCATAATTATTTCTTGTATAATTTTCTTATGTTTTTTTTATATATGTATAGTGTCATGGTTTTGATATCCGTCCCCTTCGGCCCTCGTCCGGTCTATGATTCGGATGTGGTATATCTTTTTAACTATTTATTTTGTTTCGTGTTTATAACAATCATGCCGACCAACTTGACGTAGATATATTTTTATTTAGGAGGTAGTTGAACCGGAAATTCCGGCCGACCCTATTGTCGAGTATTTTAAAAAAGAAAACGACGATTTGAGAGCAAAATTGAAGATAAGTGAAGATCTTCGTCTCCAATGCCTAGAAGAGAAGATGGAATTGGACTTGAAGATTGCCGACATCGTTGATGCTCACGGGGTCGAGCTTGCCGACGTCGTCACTGCTCACGAGAGGAAGATGGATGCAATGCGCGCCAAGCTTAAAAAGATTAGAAAATATGCCATTAGTCAAGAGGCTTGGTATCATTATGCTGTTGGTTCAATAGTTACCTTGGTTGCGATTCTGATCGCATTTGTTGTTGGATTTAAATTCTTTAGATAGTTGTATGTTAGTTTCGATTGATGTATGTTTCGTGAGAACTATGTATTACATTTGGGCACTACTCTACTTTGATTTTAATGTGATGAACTTGTATAAATTAATTTGGTCACGTATCTCTATTCATTATTTAGCTGGTGTAATGGTTTTTGATATATTTATGTAATGTAGATGAGCCGAGAATGGATGTACGGTGATCGACGCTGTCCCGAGTTCATTGATGGCATGCATCGTTTTCTCGATGTGGTTAAGTTAAACAAGCTGAAGAATGGTTTTATGATTTGTCCATGTGATGAATGTCGGAATAACAGGAATTACCCGAGCGTAAGAACCATACACTCCCACTTGTTGCGACAAGGCTTCATGCCCAATTATTTTTGTTGGACCAAGCACGGAGAAAGAGGGGTTATAATGGAAAACCCTGAAGAAGAGGATGATGACAACTATCCCGTGTTCTCTGATGAACACGGTGATACTACAATGGGGGAAGAGCATGAGGTCATTGTTGATCAGTCCGACGATGATGATCTTCGTCAGGTCATTCGTGATGAACAGATGAACTGCGTAACTGAAAACGAGTGGTCGAAGCTGGAGCGCATGTTAGAGGATCACAAAAAACCGTTGTACCCAAATTGTGAAGATGACCAGAAAAAGCTAGGTACCACCCTGGAATTGCTGCAGTGGAAGGCAAAGAATGGAATATCTGACAAGGCATTTCAAGAGTTGCTACAAATATTTAAGAAGAATCTTCCGAGGAATAATGAAATGCCCCACAGCACGTACGAAGCAAAGAAGATTGTCTGCCCTCTAGGATTAGAGGTGCAGAAGATACATGCATGCATCAATGACTGCATCCTCTACCGCGGTGAGAAGTACGAGAATTTGAATGCATGCCCGATATGCGGTGCATTGCGGTATAAGATCGCGCGAGATGACCCAGGTGATATTGAGGGCGAGCCGAGCCCCAGGAAGAGGGTTCCCGCGAAGGTGATGTGGTATGCTCCTATAATACCACGGTTGAAACGTTTGTTCCGAAACAAAGAGCATGCCAAGTTGTTGCGATGGCACAAAGAAGACCGTAAGGAAGACGAGATGCTCAGACACCCCGCTGATGGGTCTCAGTGGAGAAAAATCGACAGTGCGTTTGGGGATTTTGCAGCTGACGCAAGGAACTTAAGGTTTGGTCTAAGTACAGATGGCTTGAATCCGTTTGGGGAGCAGAGCAGCAGTCATAGCACCTGGCCCGTGACTCTATGTATCTATAACCTTCCCCTTGGTTGTGCATGAAGCAAAAGTATATTATGATGCCAGTGCTTATCCAAGGACCGAAACAACCCGGCAACGACATTGATGTGTATCTGAGGCCATTAGTTGACGAACTTTTACAGTTGTGGTCTGACGAAGGTGTACGTGTGTGGGATGAGTACAAACAAGAGGAATTTCCCCTACGAGCGTTGCTGTTTGTAACCATCAATGATTGGCCTGCTCTTAGTAACATTTCAGGACAGTCGAACAAGGGATACAATGCATGCACGCACTGTTTAGATAAGACTGACAGTGCATATATAGGTAACAAGATTGTGTACATGGGGCATCGTCAGTTTCTTCCAACCGGCATCACGTAAGAAACGGAGGCAAGCACTTCAAAGGTTTGGCAGATATCCGGACGAAGCCTACACGCCGTGATGGTGATGTTGTATATGGCATGGTCAAGGATTTGGAAGTAATATTTGGAAAGGGTCCTGGCAGTCTAAATGTTCCGAAAGACGCAAACAAGCGCGTACCCTTGTGGAAAAAGAAATCTATATTTTGGGATTTACCCTATTGGGAAATCCTAGAGGTTCGCTCTGCAATCGACGTGATGCACGTGACGAAAAATCTTTGCGTGAACCTGCTAAACTTCTTAGGCGTGTATGGGAAGACGAAAGATACAGCGGATGCACGGCAGGACCAGCAAAGTACGCACCACGGAAGAGACAACCTGAATTCAGAGAAGTATCAAGGTACTTCCAGCTACGCTCTTACCAAAGAAGAGAAGGAGATCTTTTTTCAAGTCCTGAGCAGTATCAAGGTCCCGTCTGGCTACTCGTCGAATATAAAGGGAATAATAAACATGGCAGAGAAAAAGTTCCAAAACCTGAAGTCTCATGACTGCCACGTGATTATGACACAATTACTTCCTGTTGCATTGAGGGGGCTTCTACCGGAAAACGTTCGAGTACCCATTGTCAAGCTATGTGCATTCCTGAATGCAATTTCTCAGAAGGTAATTGATCCAGCAACTCTACCAAGTTTACAGACGGGTGTGGTCCAATGTCTTGTCAGCTTTGAGTTGGTGTTTCCACCGGCCTTCTTCAATATTATGACGCACCTCATAGTTCACCTAGTCGAAGAGATTTCCATTCTCGGTCCTGTATTTCTACACAACATGTTCCCCTTTGAGAGGTTCATGGGAGTCTTAAAGAAATACGTTCATAACCGTGCTAGGCCAGAAGGAAGCATGTCCAAGGGCTATGGAACAGAGGAGGTCAT
>CAMZMU010000070.1:2402452-2544863 GCA_947311845.1 Poa pratensis
AAATTCCTTTCCGATTGTATGTTGCTGCTGAAATGATGTTATTGGTGCCGTATGACCCAAGAAACCGAAGGAAAAGAGCATATCATCACCTATGTGAGCCGACGATTGTTGGATGCGGAAACGAGGATCCTAGCCAAAGAGTTGATCGGAAAGTTCGGAGGCTTGCTTTCAAGTTTACATTGGTTGATGGAGAATTGTATCGCCGAACAGCTAATGATTTGCTATTGAAGTGCTTGGATTGGATCAAGCTCGAGTGGCCATAGGAGAGGTTCATGAGGTATTTGTGGTACTCATCAATCGGCTCCTAAGATGAAGTGGTTATTGCGAAGAGCTGGTTTTTATTGGCCCACTATTGATTACCGATTGTTTCCGGTACTAAAGGGATGCGAAAAGAATGTCAGAAAATTCGGCAATATTCAATTAGTTCCTGCTGCTATGATGCATCCTATCATTAAACCATGACCATTTAGAGGACGGGGGCTTGGATTTCATTGGGCAAATAAATCCTCCGTCTTCAAAGGGGCATTGCTTCGTGTTAGTTGCTACGGATTACTTCACCAATAGACCGAAGCGGTTCCTCTCAAGAACATGACTCACAAGGAGGTAATTGAGTTTATTACGGAGCATATTATTCATAGATTCGGTATCCCTCAAACTTTGACGACGATCAAGGCACTTCATTTGTGTCCGGTCAAGTGAGAGCCTTTATCGAGTCATACAAGATCAAGTTACTCAATTCCTCTCCGTATTATGCTCAAGCCAATGGTCAAGCCGAATCAAGTAATAATACTTTGATCAAGCTCATCAAGAAGAAGATAGAAGACAATCCAAGGAGTGGCATGAGGTATTGTCCGAAGCACTATGGGCTCATCGTATATCTAGACATGGTTCCACTAAGGTCACTTTTTGAGCTTGTCTATGGTCAAGAGGCCGTTTTGCCCGTAGAGGTAAATCTGGCCGCTTATAGGTTGGCTAAGCAAAATGAATTGTCCACTATTGATTATCATAACTTGATGATGGACAACATTGATGAGGTCACCGACAAGAGGTTGCAAGCTTGAGATAAATAGAGAAGGACAAGATCCGGGTTGCTAGAGCTTACAACAAGAAGGTAAATTGAAGTCTTTTCAAGTTGGTGACTTAGTTTGGAAGACGATTCTGCCCATAGGTGCCAAAGATCATAAATTCGGCAAATGGTCTCCAAGTTGGGAGGGACCATACAAGATTGTAAAGGTAATCACCGGAAATTCATATATGGTGGAAACCTTACAAGGTGAACGTCTTCCTAGAGCTCTTAATGGTCGATATCTTAAGCGATATTACCCAAGTGTGTGGCAGCGCGCTTGAGTGAGTTATGGCCGATGTTTTGCCATCGCCCTTAGAAGATGTGAACGGCCGATGTTTTGCCATCAACCTTAGCAATTTTGGTACAAACATGTTTTTTAGTACGCAAGCTTTACTAAAAAACAGGGGGGGCATATGTTAACACCCAAAATTGACAGGGCAAGGAATCGAGGGTAGAAAACCCTAATCACCCGGTCAGACCGGTTTGACTCGAATCAGACTCGGGAACCAACCCGACCGTCTGACCGGTCGGCCTACGGTCAGACCGGTCCACCTGGAGTCCGACTCGAACACTAGATCTAGAGATAATTTGGAAGGTTTTAAACGATTACTTGCGGGGAAAGACTTCCCCACCCTATAAATACAAAGGGCCACGGCCGATTGAGGCACCACCCAATCGTCAAAAAACACAACACCTTTACCCTAACCCTAATCCCTTTTTTCAAACCCTAATTGTTGTTCTTCTCTCGTCCGGCGATGTTTGAAGGCGATCTAGCTGGCCTGCCGACGCTAGGTCAACCCAGGAGTGCCTCCTCCCCGACGGGGGTCCTCACGGGAGGGGGTTCGCTGGTTCAGGCGGCAGAGGCCGCACCAACTGGTCATACCGGCCGGTGGACGGTCAGACCGGTCTACAGGTTCTGCGCGCCAGAAGCTACTGCACGTGTTCGTGTTCGTGTTTAACAGCACGATCTAGTGTCAACAATATATATATATATATATATATATATATAATATATATATATATATATATAATACTAGTGAGCAACCATGCTCAAGAGATCGTAGTTAGCGCTGAGCACATTTAGCTCGAAAACCGGAAACCGAACCGAACCGAAGTGTTGGTTTTTTGGTTTCTCAATTTGGCTTCAGTTTTTATACATCTAGGAGCTCCAGTTGTCCACTTCGGCTTCGGTGTTCAATCGAACCGAAAAGCTGAATAATACGATCCAAACCCGACGCACTACATCAGCCGCCCGCACCCCTCACTCGCCAAAGTACCAAACCCTAGCTATATCCTTATCGCAAACTCTAACACGCGTGGTCGCGCTCCGTGCCGAGCGCGCGACGCGGGCCAGCCCACACGCCCGCACGGAGAGGAAGAAGAACACGACGACGGCTAGGGTTCCGGTGGGGTTAGGGGTCTATTCCTCGGCGGCTCTAGAAGGGGGGTTTGGGGGTGGCGGCTGTGACACGGCAGTGGTGGCGGGGAGGGTCGGCGGGGGTACCGCCCGCGGGCAAATAGCTCAGATACTACGTTTTTTCCCCCTATTCACTGGAGAACGACGTCGTTCGCTGAAATAGCTCAGATACTATAGACGGAACGGCCCAAATAGCCACGGCCCGATACAGCTCGTTTAAGCCCTTAAACGGTATTACGTTTGACCGTTAAATGGATGAGTTGATTACGAGTGGGACCTCACGCGTTTGCATAGGAGCTATTATCCCCATTCCTCAGCCTGGGGCGTGCACTGTAGTGACCGGCGCCGCGCGCCGCCAACGGCGGTAGATGGAGCGGGCGAGTCGAGCGGCGGCGCGAGAAGAGAAGCGGCAATCGGAGTCGAGCAGGCGGGCCGCGACGCAGGGCTTGCGGTCGCAATCGCAGGTAACGGCGACGAGGGAGGGTGGAGGATGGGGTGGTGCGGGTCCACGGTCGCAGAGGAGACCGGTGGCCCGATTCGTGACTCGGGACACGGCGAGGGATCCAACCGCGATCGAGCATTGCAAGCGATACCGGATTTCGGTGAAGCAGTGTGTTGAAGCAGGCATGGCTGCGTCACGGCTACGGCGGCAAGGGTTTTTCACTTTGCCGTCATTCGCCACCGAGGGCGAGACAGAGACGCAGCATTGCTGCGGGCGACCAGAGCAGCTCGGGCCGGAGCTCATCGAGCAGGATTTCAACACGCTCATCCCCGATTCAACGCGAGCTGAGCCTGGACTTCGAAGTAGCGGTGACCCTAGAGGATTTCAGTCAAGTTGCCGGGCTAGCGGAGGACAGATTGGTGTGCTCAGAAATTCTCTGCGAGATGAAATTGAGCTAGAGGAATCATCTACAGAGCCAGCTGCAACAACAGAGACAGCTCCAGGGCCATGGCGTTCGGAGGGAAGATGGATGCTGGAAGAATGAGCTGCAGACTGTAGTCCAGAAGTCTGGTGAATTTTGTTAGCTGCCTGAAACTCTTTCAGACAGTGTTTGCCCAGCGCTGGGAGCGTGTGGGGGAGTACTTTTGAGAACTGGCCATGTAATCACTATGTCGAACACCTTGGGGGCATGCTCTGGACATGCCGATGTTGGTATTCGCACGTTCCGGTAGGTGAAACCTTGTCAACAAGAGGAACATCTAGCTAACTTTGCGTTATTATTGTGTTCCTTGTTCTTGATAGTTGTGCGAGGCAACATCTAGCTACCTTTCCGCTAGTTTGAACACCATTGGGGGCGCCCTCTGGACACGCCCGATTGTGGCATTCGCACGTTCCGTCCGATTGAAAACGAGTTAGGAAACAATATTTACATTTTTGTGCGCCACAGTACATTTAGTATAACTTTGTAGTTTTATGTTTCCGCTAGTTTGAACCTTTCTCTGTTGAGTTTTAGTGAAAAACAGCTCTGGACATGCTCTGGACATGCTCTGCGTGTGGGGAAGCTTGCTCTGTTGAGTTTTTGTCCAAACCGGCCATGTAATCACTATGCCCCCAAATGGCACTGCTCTGTTGATTTTTTTCTTTAGTTGAAACCTTGTCAACTAGGTAGAGGCTTATAAAAGATGTCATCTATAGAAGGTTTCTCCTTTTTTGAATTTTTATATTCAAACCCAGGGTCATATGTACTTATCAAATGGTTTATAACCTCACATTCATGAAAAAAGTGCTAAAAATGAGATGAAAGAAGTGCTAAAAAGGAGATGAAAGAAATTTACTTCTTTATTTACACTTACCAAAATGTAACTAGTACTCAAACAAATTCAAATGTTGTTACTCAAACAAATTCAAATGAATTCACCTTGTGAGATGGAGGGTTGTAACTATTACCTCCTAATAGTGGTAGATTTGTTGCAAACATAGGCATAGCCTAGTGGCAAAGGGTTGATGCCTCCCTTTGCCCACCAAAGTTCGAGTCTCCATGCTTGCAATTTAGGTGTTGCACATATATTCCCGGTCCAGTAGCTTCGTGGGTCAGGCAACTGACTAATATAGATTTAATCTATAATAGTGAGTTGTCTCATCCATCGAGATATTGCACTGGGACAATTTTTTTGAATTTTTTAAGTAATATGAGAATTATTTATTTTCTTTTGATTTTTTGAATTCAACTTTGAACCAAAATTCAAATTTCACCTTGTCACTCTAGTGTTCCTATTTTCTTTTATTTTTTTGAATTCAACTTTGAACCAAATTTACATGTTATTTGTGCTAGGCTTGGATGTTGCAATGATTTCATAATATTATGTAGTTGTTTGATCTAACTTGGTGTTGTCATCAAACCGAGCCTTTTGCTAAGTCTTGAACAAAAAAGTGTTTCAAATGAGCTCTAAAGGTAGGGTAAACGGCTCCATTCCTAAGCAAGATTTTTTCGACCTTGTCTAAATCAGCCAAATAACTTTCCTACACATCTATTCTATATATATACTAAGAACATGTGCACTGGTTTTCCATTTTTTTGCTATTTTTTGAATTTTTTATGCTTATTTCAAAATCGGTCAAACCCAACTTTGACCAACATTTAAACAAGTTTCAAACATGAAAATGAAAAACCAAGCCTGGATCCTTCTTAGTCACACCAAAATGAAGCTTCTGTGAGTTTTTTTAAAATTTCATTTTGCAAATCCCAAACCACTTCCCTTCACACATGAGAGTTCATAGTTTGAGATTTGAGATTTCACACCACATTCAAGCATATTTTGTTTGAATGTATCTAGACCTTGTTTATCAAGTGGAGTTGTTAGTATATGACAAACAAAGAACATGTGCACTGGTTTTCCATTTTTTTTGCTGTTTTTTGAATTTTTTATGCTTATTTCAAAATCGGTCAAACCCAAGTTTGACCAACATTTAAACAAGTTTCAAACATGAAAATGAAAAACCAAGCCTGGATCCTTCTTAGTCACACCAAAATGAAGCTTCTGTGAGTTTTTTGAAAATTTCATTTTGCAAATCCCAAACCACTTCCCTTCACACATGAGAGTTCATAGTTTGAGATTTGAGATTTCACACCACATTCAAGCATATTTTTTTTGAATGTATCTAGACCTTGTTTATCAAGTGGAGTTGTTAGTATATGACAAACTAAGAACATGTGCACTGGTTTTCCATTTTTTTTTGCTGTTTTTTGAATTTTTTATGCTTATTTCAAAATCGGTCAAACCCAAGTTTGACCAACATTTAAACAAGTTTCAAACATGAAAATGAAAAACCAAGCCTGGATCCTTCTTAGTCACACCAAAATGAAGCTTCTGTGAGTTTTTTGAAAATTTCATTTTGCAAATCCCAAACCACTTCCCTTCACACATGAGAGTTCATAGTTTGAGATTTGAGATTTCACACCACATTCAAGCATATTTTGTTTGAATGTATCTAGACCTTGTTTATCAAGTGGAGTTGTTAGTATATGACAAACTAAGAACATGTGCGCTGGTTTTCCATTTTTTTGCTGTTTTTTGAATTTTTTATGCTTATTTCAAAATCGGTCAAACCCAAGTTTGACCAACATTTAAACAAGTTTCAAACATGAAAATGAAAAACTAAGCCTGGATCCTTCTTAGTCACACCAAAATGAAGCTTTGGGTGAGGTTTCCCATATTTGGCATTTTGAAAACCCCAAACACTCTACTCTCTCCTTCGATCTCTATGCAACCTCAGTTGAGGTTGTTCAATTTGTGAAGAGTTTTTCGTGCAAATTCTTGTGCATCATCTTTATATTTTTTACCGTAACTAGGTCACATAACATGACTATGTGCGAAGGTTTTATATTATTTCGATTTTTTTGGCAATATCTATGCACGGTCAAACTTTTCGAAAACCGGGTTGACCGAGCCCCAAACCCTCATTACAAACAACTTCAAAACATGATATTGCAAAACTAACTTGAGATCCTTCTTAGTCACTCCAAAACGAAGCTAGGGTGAGGTTTCCCATATTTTGCATTTTGGAAACACCAAACACTAAACTCTCTCCTTCGAACTCTATGCAACCTAAGTTGAGGTTGTTCAATCTGTGAAGGATTTTTCGTGCATAGTGCATCATCTTTATATTTTTTTACCGTAACTAGGTCATATAACATGACTATGTGCGAAGGTTTTATATTATTTTGATTTTTTTTGAAATATCTATGAACGGTCAAACTTTTTAAAAACCGGGTGATTGACCAGGCTAACCTTTACGACCAACCTGGACCGTTCATCTAACTCTATAGCGCTTAACCGCCGCCGTGCGATCTGGTCTTCTAGAAGGAATCACGAGCGATCCGCGGCAGCACCCGTTCTTCTACGTGATAGGTCACCGTTTTTTTTCTCAACGCCTCCCGAACGGTTGGGCGCTAAACAGTTGGGCTGTCCCGTGGGTCCACGCCTCGTGCTCCATTTCGCCACGGCCCACGGCCCACCGCACACCGCACACGTTGCCCCGTTCCCCTTCTTATCCACTCAAAGGCGTCGCACCCTAGCTATTCCCCACCATTTTAGATCTCGCCCCTCTCGCCGCCGGCGACGCAATCCAGCACCGCCGCATACAAATCTAGCACCGCCGGCCGACGATGATGAAGCGTGGGGGTTCAAGCTCTCAAGGTGGCCATTCCGGCGGTGGAAACCGCTCCGACGAGGAGCGGAACGGCCGGAAGCGGCGGCCCGCTGACCCCGCTCGGGCGCGCTGCGTAGCTTCCGACGGCGGTCGGAAACGCGGCGCGCGCAGGTACACCAACTACGGCGTCTCGGCGCCGCCTGCATTCACCCGCCGCGAGGTGGTCGAGTACGACCGCCGTATGGAGATTGCGGCCGCCCGGCCGCAGCCGCTACGAGCACGGGAGCTCCTCCAGCGTGGGGAGCTCCTCCATGGCGGCACAACTGCCGCCGCCGAAGAGGGAGGAGGAGGAGCAGCAGGACCGCGCACCGCGCTGCGTCCTCCTCCCCGGGGACTTCGCCGCCGAGCAAGATCTGCCCTGGATCATGGAGGAGGTGATCCAGCGCAGTGTGGAGGAGGAGCGGCAGCTCGGCGCGCGCCGTGCCATGGAAGCGGAGCTCGATGAACTCCGCCTCCAGTACGCTCTCGCAGCTTCCCGCAACGACGTCGCGGACTCCGACTGCTCCGACTTCGACTTCGGCTTCTCTGACTCCGACTGAGCGGCGCCGCCGCCTAGTCGCCGCCGCCGCACTTAGCTATGTAATTAGGTTAGGGTTAGAGAGGCGACGGAAGCCCCCCCCTCCAATTAGGTTTGTTGTGCCTGTGGCCGCCTGCGTGTGGCTTTTGATCCGATGATCGCCACGATGTGTATGCCGATGAACGCCTGAGTACGGGCTATGTAATCGATGGATGTTTCAGTTAAATTTTAGTCAAAATTCAGTTCATTGTATGCCCGCTTCAGTTGAGTTCAATTGCCGTTGAGAAAAACTCATCGGAGAAGAAGAAGATTGCGCGCCGGGGTGTTGCCGCGCTTCGTCGCCGGAGAAGAAGAAGAGGGAGGATGCGCGCGCAGGGGAAAACGATATAACGGTCGTCGCTGCTGTCTGGGTCCCACGCTGACGTGGATAAGCTGTGGGTCCCACTCGGCTTCCCTAATCCTGACGAAGATTGCGCTCAAGGGCCATGTCGTGCCTGGGCTATTTGTGCTCAGAGAGATGTCGCAGCAGAGCTATTCTTGCGAACGATGTCGCTTTACAGCAAATTCCTAGAAAGACGTCGCATAGGAGCTATCAGCCCCCGCCCGCCAGGGCGGCGGGAAATAGCGGTTGGGCGGGGCTGACGGCAGTATCGTCACGGCGGAGCTTCACCAGCGTCCTATGTTTAGGGGAGGGCGGGGAGGGAGATGGGTGGTGTGGCGCAAGGCGGCGGGAGCCGCCGACCGCCGGCGCGGGGGCGGGGGTGAGGACACAGCCGCTGGCGCGCTGTCCTGTGATTAAGGGAGTGCGGGATCGATGGGCGGGGGCCAGGAGTTGGGCGGCGGGAGCCACCGGCCGCTGGTGGTGGAGGCCGGAGGAGGGGGCAGCAGAACGGAGTAGGGGTGCCAGCGGGAGAGGGCGACGGGGGAAGGGCGCCGTCGCAAGGAAGATGACGGGTCGCGCGTTTCCCAAACACTCGACCTGTCGCGTGTAAACGGGGTCCTATCCTTGTCCCCTCATGTCCTCCTCCTCTAAATGTGACGGCGGTGAGGATGGCACGCCTCCTCAGCGGTGGTGGCCCGCATGGGCACCTGATGCGACAACGTGGACGGCACAACGTCGCAGCTCCTCAGCGCGGAGAGACTCGAGAGCACCCAGAGCGGATGGCGTGGCTCCTTAGTGGCGACCGGCGGCAACGGGGGATGGCACACCTCTTCAGCTACACAGCGGACAGCGCGCGGCAACTTCTTGAAGATGGGTGGATGGTACGGGTGGCGAGACTACGACGACAGTGGTGGGGCGCGCAGCTCCTATGCAGCGGCAGCAACAAGCAAGATGCTTTTCTTTCTCTGTGCAATCATAATCGGATCCGAATAAAAAAAAACCTGCGCCGCACTTGTCAGATTTTGATTCTCTATATATGAGCAACCGATCAGCTTTTGATTTCTAGGAATCAAAGTTTCTATAAACCGAAATCTTGGTTAAAATCGATTGCTCACCCCTAATCGGAGTAGCCGTATCTGGCTGTATAGAGTGCTAGCTTGGGCACCTCTAAGCTCTAACGATAATATACTCTTCATTGCCATATATAAAAATACAACTGAAAAACTAACCACACTGAAGTAGTATTGTTATGGCTTAGGCAGTAAAACTGTTTTGAAACATTTCAAAATTATATGAGCACATCCATTCAAAGGGGTACTTACTTCCTCTCTGTCCCAAATGTAGTAAGCAGAGGCGGAATCGTGCAAACAACTTAAGCCAGGTAGTACAATAAAGACTTTGCGCTATACTAACAAGAAAAAGGCCTTATACTTGCGGTTCAAAAAAGCAAAATTCCATCAGTTTTGGCATTTGGACAAGGGTTTGTTGGGAATACTCACTATAGTCATTGTTGCTATCTCGCTAGAACATCCCATTTCGGGAGTGATATTTGGACCTTCTGGTGTTAGCATAGATCGCAGGCCCACATATGTCATCTTCTGAGCAAAAGAAATGTGGCAGAGTTCAAAAATATAATTAAATTGGAATTGAAGTAGCCTAATATTATACTTCATAACATATATTTACATATACTACATAGCTTACACACTACTACAGAATCGGCCTTCGGTGCCGGCCCAACATTAGCGGTTTGTGACGAGCCGGCACTGAAGCTAGGAAAAAAAATTCAGTGAAATTTCACCGAAATATTTTATTTCACCGAAATTTTGTCATTGACTATGATTAATCAAAGTAAATTACTTTGTTTATGCATGTAAGTATGATATATTCTAGATTGAATAAAATTTATTGTCAAAACATACTAATCATCTTTTCACAAAATTAAATTTGTTCACCGAAATTTCATGTTTTTCGGTGACCTCCAAATTTTTTTGTGTACCGAAATGTTTTTCCTTGCACTGAAGAGCCTTCATTGCCGGTTCTAAACTTCAAAAAAAGAAAATGATTGGGGCTAAAGCAAAACCGGCAGTGAAAGTTCCTATCACTGCCGGTTTGTGGCTTGAACCGGCACAGAGAGCCGGCAGTGATTGCCTCTGTACAAAAGCTGCCACCGTCCTCTCCTCCCTCCTCTCTCCCACAGTCCCACATCCCGAGCGCAGGAGTGTTTCTTCACCATTGTTGCGGTTGTTCTTCACCGTGGAGCTCAAAAATGGCCTTGGATTTTCAACAATGAGCATGATCTTCTTGCTTTAAGGTTAGTAGCAATCCTCCACTCCTACGAATTGTAGCTTTACAAGTGTTTTTGTGGATAGATTTTGCTTGATTCTCATGATAACTGTTTCTTCATTTTAGAGAGCTTTTTCAATTGGATTTCGAGGAAGGCATCCAAATTGTGGTGAATTCAACTTCCAAAAGGTTAGTGTCTATGAACCCATTTCAATTCCTAGCAAATTATATGGTGGTTTTGATGATTGTAGCTAGGTACATAGTTGTTCATGATTAAGTCCCCAATTTTAAGTTTTTTTAATTAGATTTTACATTTTTATGTGGCATGAATTACAATAATTGTTCATAATTAGTGTACACATTGTTATGATTCATTAGTGTACAGTAATTGTTGTTCATGATTAAGTCTCCAATTTTTTATGATGGTAGCTACATATATTGTTGTTCATGTAACTAGTTTTTACATTTCTATGTACCATGTAGTAGAATAATTGATCATGATTAAGTCTTCAATTTTGGTTTTTTATAAATAATGCACACATCGTTATATATGTGGCATGTATTAGAATGATTGTACTTGATTATAGTGTAGAATAATTGTTTTTTATGGGGAAATCATTTCAAAAATCCTATAATAAGTGTACCGTAGTGTTAAAATGGGTCGACCAATTTCAATTAGTTATAATAAATTAATTGTAGGTTTGAGCTACAATTGTTATTTACCTATAATTTTCCTAATTATTATTACTCTATAGTTTCTATGCAGATATGGATCGAGGGTGGATGTATGGTCTTAAATCTACCGACATGCGGTACTTGATGGGCGTCAGCACCTTCATCACAGCTGCCAAAGCCGATGCTGGGGATGGACAGCTTATATTATGCCGTGCAAAGATTGCAAAAATCAAAGGAAATGGGTAACGTGGAGCAGGTACGTTGTCACTTGATTACCAGGGTGTTCATGAGAGACTACATGATATGGAGTCACCACGGGGAGGTTGGTCAGAATGTTCTGCAAGAAACCTTTGATGATGATGTGATCATGTGTAACGTAGCCCCTCAAGATGCTGTTAGTAACGAGGAAGCGGGTGTCGACACGCAACCTGGGATCGATATTGGTGATGTATTTAGGAATACGTTAGCTGACGACACCGAGGATGACGATGGTGTATCTCAGCTACTACGTGACGTAGAACACAGGTTCCTTAGTGCTTCACAGCTGAAAAAGCTAGAGATAATGAGAAAAGATGGCAAAACACCATTGTATGAGGGTTGTGCAGTCAGCAAACTAGAAGCCGACATCATGCTATTAGTGTTTAAATCTACGTACGGATTGAGCGATAAAGGCTTTGATCACTTGTTGTGTGTAGTGAGAAAACTGCTCCCAGAGCGTAACAAGTTGCCAGAAAAGACATACATAGCCAAGCAAATGATCTGCCCAATCGGCCTCGAGGTTCAAAAAATCCACGCCTGTTCCAATGATTGCATATTGTACCGTGGATGTGTGCCCCAGGTGTCGCATTTCATACTTTATAATACAATGTGCCACACGATCAAGGCAAAAATAGATGGGGACTCAACCATCCCATACAAGATTGAACGTATGAATATGGTACACCTAGATCAGACGATGGGGAGCAACGAATATGGGTTCTACGTAATGTGGGCAATGTACCGTTACATCGGTGGAAAAACAGTAAACTCAGATAATCTGGTGTGTATGCTTCCCACCTCTTGTATTCATTAAAAAAAACTATCATATCTTACTTCTGTGCACATCATGCTTCAATTACAGCGCAAGACACACTAGTAGAAACAGAGTCATTGGTGCGCCCCTTTAGTACCGGTTGCAACAAAAACCGGTACTAAAGGGGGCATTAGCACCGGTTGTGCTTGGGCGCCAGCTAGGGCCCCGCGGCGAGGACCTTTAGTACCGGTTGGTATTAACAACCGGTACTAAAGGACACCTTTTAGTACCGGTTGTTATCCTTTAGTACCGGTTGTTAATACCAACCGGTACTAAAAGGGTGCAGCCCCGTAGGCCACGGTCAGTGGCCCCACGGCAGGCCCTTTAGTACCGGTTGGTAAATAAAACCGGTACTAAAGGTCCTGCCTATATCTTCCACCCCGGCCGAGCCAGCTCCATTTTGGAGCAACTCGACCCCAACCCCATTTTTCCTCTCTCCCAAGCCCTCCCAAGCTCTAGGTCACCCATTTTTTCTCCAACATTTGTCAAGATTGGTGGCACCCTATACAAGGGTTAGCAACTTCTTCATCTTCTCTTCCGGCTTTTCAAGTTTAGCTCATTTTCGTGCAAGTTTAGCAAGTTTGATTTTGGTTGTGCTTGCAAGGTGTTTGATGAAATGACTAAATTAGGGATTTCATTTGTTTTATATGCATTTTGAGCTCGAATTGAAATATAATTTATGGTTTTATATAGTGTCGTCCCGTCCCCTGATCCTCACCGCCGTCGATCGCCCGCGCCGCTCCGTCGCCGACACCACCTCGGTGAGCCTCTTTTTTTATCTTTTATTTTAAAAATTGTTAGTTATATGATTTAAATGCATAATTATTTCTTGTATAATTTTCTTGTGTTTTTTTTATATATGTATAGTGTCATGGTTTTGATATCCGTCCCCTTCGGCCCTCGTCCGGTCTATGATTCGGATGTGGTATATCTTTTTAACTATTTATTTTGTTTCGTGTTTATAACAATCATGCCGACCAACTTGACGTAGATATATTTTTATTTAGGAGGTAGTTGAACCGGAAATTCCGGCCGACCCTATTGTCGAGTATTTTAAAAAAGAAAACGACGATTTGAGAGCAAAATTGAAGATAAGTGAAGATCTTCGTCTCCAATGCCTAGAAGAGAAGATGGAATTGGACTTGAAGATTGCCGACATCGTTGATGCTCACGGGGTCGAGCTTGCCGACGTCGTCACTGCTCACGAGAGGAAGATTGATGCAATGCGCGCCAAGCTTAAAAAGATTAGAAAATATGCCATTAGTCAAGAGGCTTGGTATCATTATGCTGTTGGTTCAATAGTTACCTTGGTTGCGATTCTGATCGCATTTGTTGTTGGATTTAAATTCTTTAGATAGTTGTATGTTAGTTTCGATTGATGTATGTTTCGTGAGAACTATGTATTACATTTGGGCACTACTCTACTTTGATTTTAATGTGATGAACTTGTATAAATTAATTTGGTCACGTATCTCTATTCATTATTTAGCTGGTGTAATGGTTTTTGATATATTTATGTAATATAGATGAGCCGAGAATGGATGTACGGTGATCGACGCTGTCCCGAGTTCATTGATGGCATGCATCGTTTTCTCGATGTGGTTAAGTTAAACAAGCTGAAGAATGGTTTTATGATTTGTCCATGTGATGAATGTCGGAATAACAGGAATTACCCGAGCGTAAGAACCATACACTCCCACTTGTTGCGACAAGGCTTCATGCCCAATTATTTTTGTTGGACCAAGCATGGAGAAAGAGGGGTTATAATGGAAAACCCTGAAGAAGAGGATGATGACAACTATCCCGTGTTCTCTGATGAACACGGTGATACTACAATGGGGGAAGAGCATGAGGTCATTGTTGATCAGTCCGACGATGATGATCTTCGTCAGGTCATTCGTGATGAACAGATGAACTGCGTAACTGAAAACGAGTGGTCGAAGCTGGAGCGCATGTTAGAGGATCACAAAAAACCGTTGTACCCAAATTGTGAAGATGACCAGAAAAAGCTAGGTACCACCCTGGAATTGCTGCAGTGGAAGGCAAAGAATGGAATATCTGACAAGGCATTTCAAGAGTTGCTACAAATATTTAAGAAGAATCTTCCGAGGAATAATGAAATGCCCCACAGCACGTACGAAGCAAAGAAGATTGTCTGCCCTCTAGGATTAGAGGTGCAGAAGATACATGCATGCATCAATGACTGCATCCTCTACCGCGGTGAGAAGTACGAGAATTTGAATGCATGCCCGATATGCGGTGCATTGCGGTATAAGATCGCGCGAGATGACCCAGGTGATATTGAGGGCGAGCCGAGCCCCAGGAAGAGGGTTCCCGCGAAGGTGATGTGGTATGCTCCTATAATACCACGGTTGAAACGTTTGTTCCGAAACAAAGAGCATGCCAAGTTGTTGCGATGGCACAAAGAAGACCGTAAGGAAGACGAGATGCTCAGACACCCCGCTGATGGGTCTCAGTGGAGAAAAATCGACAGTGCGTTTGGGGATTTTGCAGCTGACGCAAGGAACTTAAGGTTTGGTCTAAGTACAGATGGCTTGAATCCGTTTGGGGAGCAGAGCAGCAGTCATAGCACCTGGCCCGTGACTCTATGTATCTATAACCTTCCCCTTGGTTGTGCATGAAGCAAAAGTATATTATGATGCCAGTGCTTATCCAAGGACCGAAACAACCCGGCAACGACATTGATGTGTATCTGAGGCCATTAGTTGACGAACTTTTACAGTTGTGGTCTGACGAAGGTGTCCGTGTGTGGGATGAGTACAAACAAGAGGAATTTCCCTACGAGCGTTGCTGTTTGTAACCATCAATGATTGGCCTGCTCTTAGTAACATTTCAGGACAGTCGAACAAGGGATACAATGCATGCACGCACTGTTTAGATAAGACTGACAGTGCATATATAGGTAACAAGATTGTGTACATGGGGCATCGTCAGTTTCTTCCAACCGGGCATCACGTAAGAAACGGAGGCAAGCACTTCAAAGGTTTGGCAGATATCCGGACGAAGCCTACACGCCGTGATGGTGATGTTGTATATGGCATGGTCAAGGATTTGGAAGTAATATTTGGAAAGGGTCCTGGCAGTCTAAATGTTCCGAAAGACGCAAACAAGCGCGTACCCTTGTGGAAAAAGAAATCTATATTTTGGGATTTACCCTATTGGAAAATCCTAGAGGTTCGCTCTGCAATCGACGTGATGCACGTGACGAAAAATCTTTGCGTGAACCTGCTAAACTTCTTAGGCGTGTATGGGAAGACGAAAGATACAGCGGATGCACGGCAGGACCAGCAAAGTACGCACCACGGAAGAGACAACCTGAATTCAGAGAAGTATCAAGGTACTTCCAGCTACTCTCTTACCAAAGAAGAGAAGGAGATCTTTTTTCAAGTCCTGAGCAGTATCAAGGTCCCGTCTGGCTACTCGTCGAATATAAAGGGAATAATAAACATGCCAGAGAAAAAGTTCCAAAACCTGAAGTCTCATGACTGCCACGTGATTATGACACAATTACTTCCTGTTGCATTGAGGGGGCTTCTACCGGAAAACGTTCGAGTACCCATTGTCAAGCTATGTGCATTCCTGAATGCAATTTCTCAGAAGGTAATTGATCCAGCAACTCTACCAAGTTTACAGACGGGTGTGGTCCAATGTCTTGTCAGCTTTGAGTTGGTCTTTCCACCGGCCTTCTTCAATATTATGACGCACCTCATAGTTCACCTAGTCGAAGAGATTTCCATTCTCGGTCCTGTATTTCTACACAACATGTTCCCCTTTGAGAGGTTCATGGGAGTCTTAAAGAAATACGTTCATAACCGTGCTAGGACAGAAGGAAGCATGTCCAAGGGCCATGGAACAGAGGAGGTCATTGAGTTCTGTGTTGACTTTCTTCCAGATCTTAAGCCCATCGGTATTCCTCAATCACGCCATGAGGGGAGACTGCGTGGAAAAGGCACGCTAGGAAAGAAAGCAACAAGAAGTATGGACGGGCATTCTTTCACTCAAGCACACTACACAGTTCTACAAAATTCCAGATTGGTGGCTCCGTATATCGTGGAACACATGGATATTTTACGCTCAGAATACCCGGAGAAGACTGACTTCTGGATTAAAGAAAAACACGTGGATTACCAAGCAGACGTAAGACGTCTCTGATGATCTACAACCGTCCGGCAAGACATCTCTGATGATCTGCAACCGTTTGGAACGGTCGCAGGTCATCAGAGACGTCTTGCCGCTGGTTGCCCAAAGATGCCTCTCCGAGTGACGATGGAATGTTTTGTGTGAGTGAGTGAGTGACGCTGGAATTCCGGGAGGTGGGCTATATATAGGGTCATGTGGCTCACGAAGTGGTCGTGATACTGCTGATCCAACAGCTCACAATCCCTCAAAAGAAACACACCTCTGATCCAACGTCTCACGAGCGCTTGAAAGAAACACACGATCCGTGTGCTTCTTTAGTACCGGTTGGTAACACCAACCGGGACTAAAGTCGGGCTCACCCCTGATCCAATGTCTCACAAGCACTTAAAAGAAACACACCTCTGATCCAACGTCTCACGAGCGCTTGAAAGAAACACACGATCCGTGTGCTTCTTTAGTACCGGTTGGTAACACCAACCGGGACTAAAGTCGGGCTCACCCCTGATCCAACGTCTCACAAGCACTTAAAAGAAACACACCGCTTGATCCAACGGCTCCCAAGTGCTGGAAGGAAACACACGATCCGTGTGCTTCTTCCTGATCCAAGGGCTCACAAGCGCTCGAAAGAAACACACCGCTTGATCCAACGGCTCCCAATTGCTGGAAGGAAACACACGATCCGTGTGCTTCTTCCTGATCCACTGGAGAAGGTAGGCAACTTAATTCGATCCCGCCACCGTTTCCCGCCCAAATATTTCCCGCTATCGTTCCCCCCAAATGCCGCCACCGGTAGTTCTATAAAACCCAGTCGAAGGTAGGCATGGTACTCACTTGAGCGCAAGCATGGTGTGTATTGGTCCTTGCGAGAAGTGTGTGTCCGGGTTTCACATTTCCGCATCCGAGCATCTCGCCAGGCTTTCGAGCAATTTGAAGGTAGATGGTAGGGTAGTTCCAATTGAAGAAATTTTGCACACTGAGAGTCATCTCGCTTTGCTCGGGGCGAAGCTATGCCGCGATGGGTTTCCGTATAGGACCCCGCTCCAAATTCGTGCAGAAATGCTCACGCTTGCAGAGAAGTTTGACAGGAAAGTTACGAATAGTCCGTTCTACCGAACTGAAGGTGACCGTGATTCGTACGGTCGTTCCTGTCTCTGGGTAGTTGACAGCGATGATGACGACGATTTCATGCCGTCGTCAAAGGAAAGGAGGGTTGAAGCACTGAGCAAGAAGGCTGAAGCTTCGTCCAAGGGCAAAGGCAAGAAGGCAGAATCTTCGTCAAAGGGCAAGGAAGGCAAGAAGACAGAATCTTCGTCAAAAGGCATTGATGGGAGATCGGTAGAGTCTTTGTTTTACTTGTGTTGTATCGTAATTTCAAGTTGTACCTTAATTTGTTCTATCCAGTATTTAGAACTAGTGAAGTTGTAACGTAGATGTCTAGTTGTATGTTAAATCGTCTCTGCATAAAACGGTTGACCGCACATCGGAGTTGTATCTTGGTTCACACGGTTGCGAAGATGGCGGCCGGCTTTTGGAGATTGTGTCCTCTGTTCCTCTCTTCGTCGCGGTTGGGTTTGCTCTAACCTTTCTGCGGAGGTACTGGAGGTGGTGTGGCCTGCTCCCGGCGGTGGTCGTCGGTTGGCGTGCTCGCCTGAAGAGGATTGAATCGGGGCGTCGCCCCCGCCGATATGGCTTTCCTCCGTCTTCAGATCTCGGCGTCCGCGTCGGGTGACTACTGCGGCGACATCACCTGGTGGCAGTAGAGAAGAAAGTAGAGAAAAAAACAAAATAGAAACCAAATAGATATAAAAAACAGAAAACAAAAGAAAGAAAAAAAAACTAGAGAAAAAATTCAAAAAGCCCATTAGTACCGGTTGGCTGGGCTTCGCGCGGGAATTTTCGCCACGGCCCAAAAGGCACCTTTAGCACCGGTTGTAGTCTACAACCGGTACTAAAGCACCTTTAGTACCGGTTGTAGACTACAACCGGTGTTAAAGGGGTGTTGGGCAGTTAAGTGGCAGGGGACGACGCCTCGCTCCCCAAATCGCCAAGTTCTGCCTCTGCTCCTCGACGCCGCCGACGCCTCCTCCTCGACGCGACCCTGCTCCGGCGAAGCCCTGCTCCGCTCCACGACGTGCCGCCCCTGCTCCGCCTCCCTCCTCTGCTCCGGCCGACGCGCCATCGCCGCCCGGCCCTGCTCCGCCATCGCCGCCCGGCCCTGCTCCCTCCTCTCTGCTCCGGCCTCCGCCCCTTCTCCGCCTCCCTCCTCTGCTCCGGCCCTCGACGCCGCCATCGCCCCTGCTTCGGCGCGGCCTCAACCCTGCTCCGGCCGCCGCGCGCGTAGCCCTGCTCCGGCCTCCAATTAAGGTTATTTTTTTTTTGTACTGTTCTTTAGATTAATTAGTAGTAAATATTTATGTCATTTAGATAGTTTGAAATTTATCAAAGTTAGAATTTTATGTGAGTAAATATTTATGTCATTTAGATAGTATGAAAAATGTTAAATGACACTTTACAATTATGCAAACTTACAAAATGTAGCAATTTAAAAATGTAGCAATTTGCTAAGTTTTAAGTCATTTAGGTTATTATTATAGGTTATCAATTTTTAGTGTAGCAATTTTGAAAGTTAGCATTTTTAAAAGTTAGCAATTTTGAAAGTTAGAAATATTGCAAAGTTATTTTATTAGTGTATAAGAAATTTCCTATTTTTTCAAATATAGTTTCAAATATAGTGTATTAGAAACATTGTAATATTGCTAAGTTTCAAATATAGTTTAACATTGTAAAGTTTGAAACATTGTAAAGTTAGAAATTTTGCTAAGTTTGAAATATTGCTAAATTTCAAATATTGCTAAGTTTGAAATATTGTAAAGTTAGAAATATTGTAAAGTTTGAAATATTGCTAAGTTTCAAATATTGCTAAGTTTCAAATATTGCTAAGTTTGAAATATTGCTAAGTTTGAAATATTGTAAAGTTTGAAATATTGCTAAGTTTGAAATATTGCTAAAGTTTGAAATATTGCTAAGTTTGAAATATTGTAAAGTTAGAAATATTGCTAAGTTTCAAATATTGCTAAGTTTGAAATATTGCTAAGTTTCAAATATTGTAAGTTTGAAATATTGTTAAGTTTGAAATATTGCTAAGTTTCAAATATTGCTAAGTTAGAAATATTGTTAAGTTCGAAATATTGTTAAGTTAGAAATATTGCTAAGTTTCAAAATTTGCAGTGACATTGAGCTATGGCGGACGATGCCCCCACCTTCGTCCGAGATTTGGAGGAAGAAGACCGTCTCCAACAAATAATATATAACACCGCTGCCGGACCCAATTCCGATGGAGAATATTCCGATGGAGAAGATTCGTCCGACGGAGAAGACGCCGAAGAATTCAGCGCGAAATGTTTGAATGACTCCGGTGAGGGACTTGAGTTAGAAAAATTCAGAGATGACGACGACGACGAAGAAGAACCGTCTGGATCTAAGGCGGACGATGCCCTAGCTAAGAAGAAGGTATATATTAAGTCTTGTTGATCACTATAGCTAGATGCATTAATTGATTTATATGCGCACTTATTAACGAAACATTTTTCTTTCAGCCCTCTGGATCTAAGTCGTCAATCCCCGTACGAGGCCCGGCCCAAGGGTTAAAGCTCCCGGAAGGTGCAACGTTGTCGATCGACGAAGTTACCTTCAAAGGCAAACCAGAGAAACCCGATGGAATCTACAATAAATATGTACGGCAGTGCGGAGTTTTTGTAAGGGACATGGTCCCGATCACTGTGACAGAATGGAATGAGCCGAAGAAAGCCAACATAGGCGCAAAATATCTCGAGGAAAGAATTAAAGAGACCCTTTGGGACTCGATGATGTCTAAATTCAACCTACCGGCAGATCTCCCACAGAAGATGAAGGATAAAGTCAAGGAGTGGACTCTTAGCAAGATGGCCCAGCAATTCAACAACTGGAAGAACACATTGTGGAGAAAATATGGGAACAAAGATATAGTTTTCAAAGGACATCTAGAGAAGCTAAAAGATGATTGGGCTGAATTTGCGGCGTATAAGAATTCGGGCGTCTCTGTGGCCCGATCGACACAAAATAAGTTGAATGCCTCGAAGAAGAAATATTTCCATCATTTGGGCTCAGGTGGCTACAAGACTGCCTTGCCTAAGTGGCAAGCCTATGAAGACGAGCTGCGACTAAAAGGGATCACTCCACAGACAGATGACTGGCCCGACAGGTCCAAGTTCTGGTTGTTCGCGCATGGGGCAGTGTTGCACCCAGAAACAGGGCTGATTGTTGCAAAGGGAAAATGGCGGAGAAAAATTAGAAGAGTCATCAGAAAAATAAAAAATGTCATAGTACTAGTCAAGGAGGGAAAATTTGTTCCCGATAGAGAGGACGACGAGCTTTCACAAGCCCTCGGGAATAAAGAACACTGGGGGCGATGTCGAGCCAGAGGAGGCGGGGTTGGTTTTCTTGAAGGGTTTCCGGAAGACGTTGCAACTTATAGAAAACATTGCAGAAGTAAGAAGAGGGAGGCGGAGAGGGTTACTGCATTAGAACGCACGGTGCAGGATGTGCAGAAGCAACTGGCCTCAATGACCCAGACCAGGGAATCTCAACTGCGAGTAGAAGATCCTGCAGGCGATGCCTGCCCATCTCAGCGGAAAAGCAGCGTGGGTTCCACGCAGCTACAAGATCCTGCAGTTGATGAACCAGTTGCTGAACCATCGGCGGCTCACTACCCCGTGGATGATATCACGGAGAAGACAAATTGTGAGTTACATGCGCCGATGATGAACATTACTTATCCGGTGGCGACTGGCTATGCTTTACGACATCAACCTGGAGAAACCTTCCATTTTGGTGTGATTCCGCCTGGATTTGCTCGTGTCGGGGTCACGAAAGTTATGCCGGGATTCAACGCAATACGTCTTGAATTTCCTGGAGCTGAAGGCGAGAAGACATTGGGAGAAGTTGAGTTTGGTATCGTTCTATGGAAGAAGAAATACATCAAGTTTCCAGACTCGGAGCCAAGGCCACCGACTCCTCCCGTTAGACATTCACCACATCAAAGTCCACCCGCCTCCCCCCACGAAGTTTGGGATCCCGCCGCGAGTCCATCTCCCGCGCTGTCCCGTCAACCGACTGATGCGCCCACTAGTAACTTGACAAAGCGGAAGCTGTTCCCGTCGTCCACCCCTGTCAAGAAACGTGGAAAAAGTGTGCGGGCTCCTGAGAACCCCAAGGAAGTCAAGGCTCCTGAGAAGTTAACTTCTGAGATGACTCAGCAGGAAATAGCTGAGAGCCTACGTGAAGGGTCGAGAGCCTTTTTTGAGCAGAAAAAGAAGGAAAGAGTGGAGGCAAGACTTGACCCCATAAAGGAACTTCTGAAGACTATACCAAATGAGGTAAAAGATCAAACCGTTGACAACCTATATGACCCTCCACCTCCGCCCATTTCAGACTACGAGCGAGGTATTGACAAGGTACTTTCCTCGCAGAATGAGCAAGAGAAATTGTGCGGGAAAGGAGTTGCCCAGCTCGGAGAACAAGAAGCACAATCGCTCGCCCCGCTCATTGTACCTTCTGAAACTCGGGAAATCGAGCATGGAGAAGTTGTCCTTGGCGACTCAGGTTACCCCATGGCGGAGATTGCCCCACGATTTGATTTTGAACTCGGGCTGCCTATGGTGGAAAATCCGAGCCAGCTAACAACACAGTTATGGAATTTGAATCGCTGGTACATGACCGCCGCAAAAGAAGGGAAATTCTATCTCATGGCGGCGGTTAAGGAACAACACTACTTCCGAGAATATTGTGTGCATGTTGAGTTCCGAGAACTTTTTCAGATGTACAATCAACGTGCTCTCGACAAATCTCTCATCAGCTGCTATTGTCTGTAAGTAATTTATTCGTGTAATTTAATTATCTATAGTTATAAGCTCTCGTTCATTGCTTGTAATTATCGTCACAAAATTCTTTTGTACGCTAATTATGCAGAATGAAGATACGTGAATGCAGACTCGAAGGAATCTGGGACATTGGTTTCATTGACCCGGATAAAGTTCATGTCAAGACCGTGGATGAAAATCCCGTGAACACAGAGGACGTTTTGCTAACGTTCTTTAAGCGACAAAGTACCAAAAAGGAAATACTATTTCCTTACAACTTCGGGTGAGTTTTACCGTCTTCTACACATTCTATTTTGCTTCCCCGATATAAAGTGTAATCGATAAGTTCTGAATACCTGCGTATATAAACGTGCGCAGGTTCCACTACATTCTGCTAATCATTAGACTCGAGGAAGGAGAAGTTGAAGTCTGGGACTCACTAAGGAAAGATCAAAATGAATACAAAAGCGTGCGTCTAATGCTCAAGAGGTAATTTCAATCGCACTATATCAGCCTCTTTCGTTCATTTCCGGATATCAAAAGTATAAGTAATAACTACTCAATTCATTTTCTTTTCCGGACAGGGTTTACAGAAAGTTCAAAGCGGAAGAACGCGGTGTATGGCCAGAAAAGCTGGAGTTCAAGTCTAACAACGTAAGTACTACTACGTGTATCTTTCTAATACCATTATCATTCTCTTGATTATTATTTGATTAAATTATATTCTTGTATATATAGTGGTGTCTGCGACAACCACAGGGGACAGAACTATGTGGATACTACGTTTGCGAGTACATTCACACGAAGGTCAATGAGAGAGTCAAGAGTGTAAGAAATCGAGAGGTACGTGAACATCATACACAACTTTTATTTTGCCACCATGCATCAATTGTGTTTAGTTTCGATCATAGCTGATTTTATTTCCTTCTTTTAAAGATGTCAAACAAGCGGAGCCAGCTCCTACCACGCAACCGCGTAAAAGCTATTGCGGAGGAATTGGCGGGATTCTTACTTACACATGTCATAGATGAACACGGTGAATTCTACTTTGACGAAAGACCACCTCCACCCCCTGCAGTCGATGCTACAAGGGAACCGCCGGCAGTCGATGCTACAAGGGAACCGGCTCCATTGTAATTAATTAGGAGTACTTAAATTTATATGTGACGAGAGTACTTTGTATGTGTATAATGACTACTTTATATGTGTAGTGAGTACTTTATACGCGATCTCCTCCGAAACCCTGAAAAATGAGCGAAAAGGAAAAAAACAGAAACCCTAAACCCCGAAAAATAATCGAAAAGAAAAAAAACCAAAACCCCCCTGAAATAATAAGCAAAAAAAGCAGGAACCTTTAGTACCGGTTTGTATTACAAACCGGTACTAAAGGTCCTCAGGGTCGAGCTCGCCTGTGCGCCCACGTGGAGACCCTTTAGTACCGGTTTTATTTAGGTGCCGGTACTAAAGGGTTACCCCTTTAGTGCCGACCCTTTAGTACCGGTTGTGTGGCCGGTACTAAAGGCCATCTACAACCGGTACTAGAAGTGGGTTCTCTACTAGTGACACTACGCCACAACCGTATCTTAGAAGGCGAGATCAGAGGATTCTCCGATAAGCTAGCATGCTTCATCTTGGACGAGGTGGTGAGTAAGTGTAACATCTCAGTTTTTCTAAAACACGTTTAAAACAGTAATCATGGTCATTAGCCTTAATCAATTGATAATTAACCACTAATTCAGTTGCCAAGTCAAAAATTCAACATTCAAAATTCAACCTTAATTTACAAATGCAACAAAATTTAAGTTTCAAAAGGAACTTCCAATTTTCCCGTGTTGGGGTTCTCTTAAAAATATCCCAAATTCAATAATTAAGGGCTAATAAAATGGCTAAACCAATTTCTGAAGTTGGGTTCAAATTTAAATTCAAATAAATTCAATTAGTGATCAAATAATGCCCCAAAATAAAAATTCAAAAATTTGAATCCCAAAATACCCAAACCAAATTTTAGTTGACTCTAGGGGCTAAGAGAAATTTATTGGCCAAATCGCATAATTTTTCAAAATTATTTAATGCCCCAAATAAATCCAAATGAATTCAAACCAAGTTTGGATCCTAGAATTTTAATTCAAAATCTGAATCAAATCTTGAAAAAACTCCCAAAATGAAAGTTGTTCTATTCTTCACACTCTATCTCCCTATATTTTTCTTACAATTTTTGGGGTTTTTGGGGGAACCTGTTTTTAAATCGGTCAAACTCGGCCAAAACTTAGTCAAATTGGAAAATATTTAAAACCCCGTGGGGCCCACCACTCTCTCTTCCTCTCTTCTCTCTCCCGCCTTCTCTACTCGCCCGCACAGAGGCGCAGCGGCAGCCATGCCGCCAAGCCTATCCCCGTCCCGTCCGTCGCCTCCGCGTCCCCTCCCCGTCGCCTCCGCCAACCCCGCGCCCACGCCGGTTGGCCGCCTGCCCCGCGCCCTCTCTTCCCCGCCGGTCCGAACGCGGCCGCGCTAGGGCTATAAATAGCCCCCAGTCGCCGCGCGCCGTGCTCCCCTTCCCCGCCCGCTCCGCTCTCACCCCCAAAACGGAGCCCCGCCCTCGTGTACACCCTCCCCGACCGAGCTCGCCGCCGGAGCCCGCTGCTCCCACCGGTATTCCGAGCCGCCGCTGCCATTTCTGCCGCCACTCGGTGAGCTCACCCCTCCGTGCCTCTCCCTTCCGCCCAAGCCAACCCGACACCTCCACGCATCCACCCTCGTCCTCCCGGAGCCACTCCCTACCGCCGGTGACCTCACCACGGCTCCCTTCACCGCCGAACGCCGCCGCCCCTCTCCTTCCGCCTCACCGGGGCCCCGCAACACCGGGGAGCCCCGCCGCCTTTGAGTCTGCCCGGCGCCCTCCCTGCGGTCCACTCTTGCCGTAGCTGGACGCCGGGCTACACCTCGTCCACCGGCGAGTCGCCGGCCACCGCGCCACCGTCGCCGCGCGGAGCACGGGGACCGCGATCGGGGCACGCTCGGCGCAGCGCCGGGCCAAGCCACGCCCCCCCCCTGGGCCGCATGCCGCCGCTGGGCCGGCTGGGCCCAAGGCCGCTGGGCCGGTTGGGCCAGGCCTTTCGCGGGCTTTCAGCTCACTGGCCGGGGAAAAAAACCTTTTCTTTTTCATTTCGTTTTAGAAAATACCAGAAAATGGTTTAAACATTAGAAAAGCACAGTAAATCAATTCTAGATCCAAAAATTGTAAAGTAAATTTTGTTTGACTCCTCTTAAGTAGCTCTACTCAGAAAGGTTGATGTCTTAGTTATTTTGATAATATTTAATTATACAAAATTCAAAGATGCAAAAACTCGTTTGATTTAGCAAGCTTTATTTATGCACGACTTTAATGTGAATTTTGCCCACAATCTCCTCTGGTCAGTAGTAGCTTGTAGTAAATCACACTCAATTAATTTCTATCTGTATTATTAGTTATTAATTAATCTTGCTTTAACTTTGAGTAAACATAGTAAATAATCCTGCATAGAAAAATGTTAAACGTTGGTGTAAAATTCCTTCTTGATGTCCTGAACATGTAGAAAATCAGAATGAATTTTAGAACTATATATCTCATGTTATTAAATTTTGAAGGCTAAACTTGATTTATAGTAATTAGGAAAAGTATTAAAAACTATAGAAAGAATAGGCAAGTAATTGTATAAATATCGTTGCTAGGTTATTGTTGTTTTACCACTGTTTTGAATCATTGCACTCATGAGCATGTCATTACCTACATCCCGTTGATATCGGGTTATTTATTTTGCGATAGATCCAGCTTACGTGGTGACCGAGCCGGATCAGCAGGAGGAGCAACCTCGTGAAGAAACCGCTAACCCGAGCAAGATCTAGGCAAGCCCTGGTGCATCAAACCACCTTTCCTTGTGCTCAACTCACTTTTTGTGAATTTAAATTCAATTATGGTTGTGCACTAGGTGATAGGAGTTGATTGGAGCCGTAGATGCATTAGTCACCCTCTGAATCACTTCCTTGATACCCATTACTAGATGTAGGCCGATAGCACTTGCTAGGTGTAGAGGTAAGTAACGGTAGAATGTCGCGTGGTCGGAAGGCCACATGTCGACTTAGGTCTTTTATACACAACTCTGGAATTTATATTGAATTGGAGACCGGACGGGGCCATCGGGAAGGGCGGGAGAGTGATGTGGAAAGCCGGTGCCTTCAAGGCTGTAGCCCCGTCTGTGTCGGTTAAGGACCGTTGGGTTGATAACCGTGAGCAAGTATTGAACGTACTGATCGCATGCTGGTGATATGGGCCCAGTAAACCGAGTAGCTACGTAACTACTTGGTCGAACCTAACGCCCCTACGCTTTTGAGGTTGATGCGCACGCTGGAGGTAGAATGAGGTGACAGGGACGACGTACTGTCCCTGGCTACTAAGACTTTTGCCGGGCGTAGGGAATCTGTTCGACCTCGTAGGGACATGAGAAAGGCTTCATACGCGGACCACGGGAGGAATGCGTATGGCGTGTTGATCAGGTTTCCCCTGCAGGGTGTACATCGATTCGAATCACCACGACTCTTGGATATGAGTAACCGCTTGCTTGTGGCTGTCAGCACGTAAGTTGATTAATAATGGAATTGCTAGACTATTGGAGTAAAACTTGATTGATTGCAACCCCCTTGCTTGATGAGCTAGATCAAGGTTTCAAATGGTTAAAATGATTAGAATAGAGCTAGTTAAAATGATTTGAATAGAGGTAAAACTTGAAAGTAAGGATTCACTAATTAGTGCGGGTTTGGCTTAGTAATAGAGCTCACCCCTTTCCGCCGTCATACTAGGAGTCGGCTGTTTATGACCATGTTGGCGGGTAAGACTTGCTGAGCTTAGCAGCTCACCCTTGCTGTTGAAACCGTTTTGCGTGCAGGTTATCAGCAGGAACTCTGCTGCTTTTGCGGCAGTTGGTGCTCTCAAGGTAACCAGTCCGAGGAGTATGAGGTTACCGAGGAGGCCGCACCATGAAGCCCGAGGTGCATGTCTTAGGCCGCACCATGAAGCCCGAGGAGTATCTTCCGCTGTTTTTAAGAACTCTGTTTAATTAAGAAAACTCTGTTGTAAATTAAGTATTGTAAACTTAACTGCTGGATCACTTTAATGTCGGCTTGTGTTTGTGATCGATTGCACGTCGTTATTTCGGTAACGGCAACCCGTAATGATCCTGGCGAGACTAACCATCCTTAATTAAGGGCAACAGTGACTTAATTAAGGGTGGGACGTCACAGTAAGAAAGGGGCATTCTCCGTTACCCGGGCCAAGGCCAAGGAGCACTTGCCATATGCTGCAGCTGCCAAGGATAGACTAATCTAGATGAACTTGTGATGGACTTGTATTGTATGCAACAAACATTGTCGGATATTTATTGTAACCCTAACATTTATAATATTAATCTGGCGGGACTTGTGATGTATGCTAGTGTAGTCACACGTTAAATATAAAGCACCACATGAAAATAATAAAATTACAAAAAAATTGAAAAAAAAAAACACTGCTTGCTCACAAAAAACTGCCATTGAATATTGACTTAATACTGGCGGGTCTAATAACAAACCGGCAGTGTTGATTACAACAACACTGCCGGCTCATGGATAGAACCGGCACTGTATGTCCCCTATCACTGCCAGTTCTAGATACGAACCGGCAGTGTTATCAAACAAAAACACTGCCGGCTAGAAATAGAACCGGCAGTTAAGATACGTGATCACCACTAGTAGAAAATGAGTCTTTCGTTCTGAGCCAGAAAAGCCATTAGCCCCGGTTCAGGGAAAAACCGGGACCAATGCCAGGCATTGGTCCTGGTTCGAGCTGCCAGGGGCCCATGGACCATTGGTCCCGGTTCGGTTGGGGACATTAGTCCCGGTTCGTGCCACGAACCGGGACCAAAGCTCCAGAGCCAGACACATGGCGTGCCGCGGATCATTAGTCCCGGTTCGTATCTCGAACCGGGACTAATACCCTCCCTGCCTATAAGTAAACTCTCCCAGCCAGCTTCTCTCTGTTTTTTTTCTGCTTCTCTCCCTGCCTATAGTTTTTTTTTCCTTTGCTAATTGCTACGCACAGGATGTGTTCGATGAAATGCCCGAACCACACTTAAGTTCACACAAAATGATATCCTCGACCGAGGTTAGCAACCTTATTCTTTTCATATGTAATTGATACAAAAATATTGCATGTGTCCATGTACGGTGGTCATTTCACTATTCAAGATGTTATTCTAATGATATTTGATAAACTTAATTATATGATGCAGATGGATGCACGGATACAATGGATGTACGGCGACCGATGCAGTTCCGATTTTATTGCAGGCCTGCATAAATTTATCGATGTGGCTCAGGCAAACAAAGAGGATGGTTTTATGCCTTGTCCATGTGTTGACTGTCGGAACGTCAAGGAGCACTCTTCCTCGAGAACCCTTCAAGGCCACCTGCTTCAGAGAGGTTTCATGCCCAGCTATAATTGTTGGACCAAGCACGGAGAAAGAGGGGTTATGATGGAAGACAATGAAGAAGAAGAGGATGATGACAACTATCCTATGTTTTCTGAAGAATACGGTGATACTGCAATGGAAGACAATGGAGAAGAAGGAGGTGAAGAACAACGGGCATCAGATGAGCCCGCTGATGGTCTTGGTCGGGTCATTTCTGATGCAAAGCGAGAATGCGATACAGAAAAGGAGAAGCTGAAGTTGGAGGCCATGCTAGAGGATCACAAAAAGTTGTTGTACCCAAATTGTGAAGATGGCAGCACAAAGCTCGGTACCACACTGGAATTGCTGAAATGGAAGGCAGAGACTGGTTTATCTGATAAGGGATTTGAGAAGTTACTGAAAATAATAAAGCCAAAGTTTCCAAAGGATAACGAATTGCCCGAGACTACGTACGAAGCAAAGAAGGCTATCTGCCCTCTAGGATTAGATGTGCAGAAGATACATGCATGCATTAATGACTGCATCCTGTACCGCGGTGAGAAGTACGAGAATATGGATGAATGCCCGGTATGCACTGCACTGCGGTACAAGATCAGACAAGATGACCCTGTTGATGTTGAGGGCGATGACGAGCCCCCCAGGAAGAGGGTTCCTGCTAAGGTTATGTGGTATGCTCCTATAATGCCACGGTTGAAACGTCTGTTCAGAAACAAAGAGCATGCCTGGTTGTTGCGATGGCACAAAGAAGAGCGTAAGAAAGACGGGAAGTTGAGACACCCGCCGATGGGTCGCAGTAGAGAAAAATCGACAGAGAGTTCTCGGACTTTACAGATGACGCAAGGAACTTATGGTTTGGTCTAAGTATAGACGGCATGAATCCTTTTGGGGAGCAGAGCTGCAGTCAAACAAGGGATACAACGCATGCACGCACTGTTTAGATAAGACTAAAGGTATATATTTGGAAAAATGTAAGAAAGTTGTGTACCTGGGGTCGTCAATTTCTTCCGACTAATCATCCCGTAAGAAAGAAAGGCAAGCATTTCAAAGGTGAGGCAGATCACCGGAAGAAGCCTAACCTCCCTGATGGTGATGCTATATTTGGTATGGTCAATGACATAGAAGTAATCTTTGGAAAGGGTCCTGGCGATCAATCTGTTCTGAAAGACGTCACTACCGGACACGCGCCCATGTGGAAGAAGAAATCTATATTTTGGGAGCTACCCTATTGGAAAGTCCTAGAGGTCCGGTCTTCAATCGACGTGATGCATGTGACGAAGAATCTTTGCGTGAACCTGCTAGGCTTCCTGGGCGTGTATGGGAAGTCAAAAGATACACCAGAAGCACGGGAGGACCAGCAACATATGAAAGACCCATACAAAAAACAGACGGATTCAGGGCGTCATTACTTAAGCAGCTACGCTCTTACCAAAGCAGAGAAGGAAATCTTTTTTGAATGTCTGAACAGTATCAAGGTCCCGGCTGGTTTCTCGTCAAATATAAAGGGAATAATAAATATGGCAGATAAAAAATTCCAGAACATGAAGTCTCATGATTGCCACGTGATTATTACGCAGTTGCTTCCGGTTGCATTGAGGGGGCTTCTACCGGAAAATGTTCGACTACCCATTATGAAGCAATGTGCATTCTTCAATGCAATATCTCAGAAGGTAATCGATCTAGAAAGTCTGCCAAGGTTACAGAGGGATGTGGTCCAATGTCTTGTTAGTTTTGAGTTGGTATTCCCCCATCCTTCTTCAATATTATGACGCATCTCCTGGTTCACCTAGTCGATGAGATTGCCATTCTCGATCCTGTATTTCTACACAATATGTTCCCCTTTGAGAGGTTCATGGGAGTCTTAAAGAAATATGTTCATAACCGTGCTAGGCCGGATGGAAGCATCTCCAAGGGCTATGGAACAGGGGAGGTCATTGAGTTCTGTGTTGACTTTATTCCTGACCTTAAGCCGATTGGTGTTCCTGAATCGCGGCATGATGGGAGACTTAGTGAAAAAGACACGCTAGGAAAGAAAGCAATGATATGTAGGGAAGGGCATTCTTTCACTCAAGCACACTACACAGTTCTACAAAGTTCCACCTTCGTGGCTCCGTATATCGAGGTACACAAGAATAGTGTACGCTCCAAAAACCCGGTGAAGATGCTCCATGGTTACGGCCGAAGCGATCATAGGCAAGGGTTCATGGCCTCCAAGGAATTTTAGAAAACAAGTGACCATATGTATTAGATGGGGATGTTGGTGATGTGTAATAATGTATTAAACCTTTTTTGTAAATCTATGTAATGTATATTTACTGATGATCTTTAGCATTTCCAAGTGATGCAGAAAGCGCCAACGGCGAGAATGTTTTGTCAATTCAAAATATGCAATAAAGTTAGCGCTCGAAAAAGTTGGAACAAAACACACGGTTTCCCCTGCATATAGCCGACGGTGGCTCGTGAGTGCCCGCATATCAAATGCACCGTCGGATGTATGCGGGGAATCCGAATGATTTGTATTCGGTCGATGAACTGAAGAATGGTGGGCGGTACGCCGGTGGGCTGGAGACGAGGCGGCGGGGCGGTCGTGAGCAGCAAATCGACCTTCGATCCAAACAACGGCAAGACGTCTCTGATGATCTACAACCGTCCCAAAAAGTGTTGGGAATGTTGAAAATCATCAGAGCGCCTTGCCGCTGCTTGGATCCGACCGAGGGGAGGGTTCACCTTCAGCCTCCGCTCTAGGAACTCCTGCCTCTCGGAAATCTTGCTCTCTTCTACCAGTGGACCTCCTCCTACTGTATACTTGGTACTCCATGGCTGAGGAAGTGTACTGATAATGATGGCTGTGAAGTGTACTCCTGCCTCTCTTATAGACCTACCTCTCCGAGTTAATCCCTCCGGTTAGCCAATCAGGAACAAGTACGCGGATTGTGTGTTTCCATCGAGAGCTTGGGAGCCGTTGGATCAAGCAGTTGCAGATTGTGTGTTTCCATCAATCATCCAACAGCTCACAAGCCCTCAAAAGAAACACACCCCTGATCCAACGGCTCACAAGCGCTTGAAAGAAACACACAATCCGTGTGCTTCTTTAGTCCCGGCTGGTAACACCAACCGGGACTAAAGGCGGGCTTTGCAGTCACGACTCGTGTCAGTCACACGTGTCCTCCCCCAGCGCTGCCCTGGAGGTCTATATGTATTGTCGCCGACGGGGGTAAACCTAATCAGGGGTGTATTTCTTTTGAGGACACGTGACTGACACGAGTCGTGTCCGCAAAGCCCGCCTTTAGTCCCGGTTGGTAACACCAACCGGGACTAAAGAAGCACACGGATCGTGTGTTTTTTTCAAGCGCTTGTGAGCCGTTGGATCAGGGGTGTGTTTCTTTTGAAACCGTGTGCTTCTTCCCGCCATTTCTCACTATATATATGTAGGCTTGGCCGCCACTGGCATTGCACATATAAACTCATATCTGCAACTCATCACTCTCCCATGGCTTCCGCCGTACCCACTCTAACCTACTCGGAGGCGGAGGCACTTTGCGCCTCGAACTACCCCTGCCCGCCCGGCTACGGCGTCCCCGTCGGCTGGAAGCTGAGCACCGGAGGCGTGCCGGTCCCTCCTGTCCCTCAAGTTGTGGCGCGCCGGGCGGCCATCACGAACCACTACTACCTCGAGCTCACGCCTGAGCAGCAGATGGATGCCCACTGGCATCCCGACTACCGCCCGACTTGGGACGCCTTCTTCATCAATCGGCGTGAGAGGGCACTCTCCAGGTATGAGGGGGACGACCCGCCTCCTTCGAACTTCAACGAGGCCGACCGGCGGCTGTGGTGGGGCGACCGGACTCTCCAGAGTGTCATGGACTACATCACGGCCGGCGATAACCCCCGCCTGCGCTACCCTCACTTCCAGTCCAGGCGTGCTCCCCCGTCGAGGTTTGAGCGCCGAGCGCCATCTGACGACAGCGACGACGACGGCGGCGGCGACTACAACGACTATTTGCACGAGTATTATAGGCCTAGGCAGGAGTATGACTAGACCTGAGCCACATCATTGGTTAGGACAAATGGTTCGCTTGTGTCCCTCGCTGATTGCGCCGCAACCATCGAGCATCTTCATTAATTAACAGGGTTGTTGGATCAGTGTTCACTGCGAAGGGCAATGTAACTTTTATGTAACCGGATTTTGTTAAGGATGTTTTTTAAAATAAAAGAGATGATTATTACTGTAATTGTGATCAAATATGCATGAGGATGAGGTTACTGGATAGTTCACATTTTTCTGAGCATTTTGATATAAAGAACACAATTTTCTAATAAGCCATTAAAAAGTTATTGAATTTATAAAATCCCTTTTAATTCTGCCCTTGTGCTAATTTATTTTTAAACATTAAAACTAATTATTCATGTTTGGGAATAAGGTGAAATATGAAGTATATTAAGTGCTGAACACTTTGATATGTCACACTCAATTTTTGGATAATTAATTTTAAAGTTATTCATTTTTCCAAAACCCTTTTCTTTTCTGCCCTTTTATCAAAATTGCAGGAACATCTATTTAAAATATTTAGTTGAACATGTAAAGGATGTTAACATGTAAATTTATTTCCCTTGATCATTTTGATATATTATTTGCAATTTTTGGACAAATATTCAAATAGTTATGGATTTTACAAGTTTTAAATATTTTCTGCCTTTTCTTTTATTTTCCAGAAACTCGAAAAGACCTTTGGTCCCGGTTCGTGCTACGAACCGGGACCAAAGGTCTTGATTTGGCGCCTGAAATTTCGGCCGCCCAAATCGAGACCTTTGGTCCCGGTTCGTAGCACGAACCGGGACCAAAGGGTCCTTTAGTCTCGGTTCGTGCTACGAACCGGAACCAAAGGTCCGATTTAGATCCCCAATCGCCTCCTCTGCTCCTCATTTCTTCATTCCCCACTCGCGCCAAACCGCCTCCTCTGCTCCGAGCAACCGCCGCCGCCACCACGCCACCCTGCTCTCCGCCACGCTGCCCTGCTCTCCGCCACCACACCATCGACGCGAGCACTCCATAGGTTTGTCTCTTGTTCTTCATTTGCTCGTCTCCTCCTCGTTCGTTCGTCTCTTGTTCTTCTCGTTCGTTCTTCTCGGAGACTCGTTCGACGGAAAGCTGGCGCCGTCACCGTGGGCCTGGGCGAGCACGGCGAGAGGCTGGGCGGCGCGGCGGGGGCAGAGGGGCCACGGTCATCGAGGAACGCCATCGGTGTCCTCGACACGGCGAGAGGCTGGGCGGCGCGGCGGGGCAGAGGGGCCACGGTCATCGAGGAACGCCATCGGTGTCCTCGACACGGCGAGCAGGGCTGGGCGAGCATGATTTTGTGCAGGAGAGGAGATCCTACGCGCGTGGCCGTGACCAATGTCGAGGGAGGAGGGGTGGGGCAGCACAGAGGCGCGCTCACGGGCACTGGAGTGGACGGCGGCCTCCTGCTCGCGAGAGTGACCAAAGGGGAGGGACATGAGGATGTTTCCACCCTCAAGATGCTCGACAGAATGTGTAAACCAATCTCAAATTTGAATTTTGGTGAATTAATTTCATCGATGGATTTTAGAAATATGGGAGAGGGTTTGCTTATTTTCCTGTATTTTTGGTGTAACTAGAAATAGGGTTTGGAATAAGCATTAGGAGTTAAAGAAGAGAAAATTAGAATTTCTTCCATATATTTTCTCCAAATTCTAGAAAACAACAGAAATTCAAATGAACTTTGAAAATTCATAACAATTTGAGTTCTAATCCAAAAATTACAATTAAGGTATCAAAATTCTCAGAATATTATGCTCTATCTATTAGTATCAATGCCATGCTCAACTAAATTAATTTTGTTGCTTTTTATTAAAAATAACCAAAATGGCAGATTTGAACCTCCAATTCAGATATTCACCAAATATTCATACTTGCTTCAAAAATTACAAATAATATATCAAAATGCTCAGAAAATTAGGATCTATCCATTATTCATGCATGATTGAACAGGTATGCAGTACTGTAATTAAGTAGAAGAACTATGGACAATGAATAACCATGGGGTTTTAATTCCAAATATTGCAATAAATATTATTTGCACCCCATTTAAATTGTTAGCTAGATTTTAGGGCAAAAATCCAGTGCACTAATTTGACATGTCATCATATTGTGTGCATTACAATTTTATTTGTTTATTGAGTGTTGTTCCTTCTTGCTTTCCGGTGTTGTTTTGCTCCTCCGGTAGACCATCGTGTATTTTCATGCATATCCTTTTATTCATTATAACTCTCGAGTGGTATTTACAGGTTCTTTGGTTGCAAGTCCTCGATGGCAACGTATAACTTCTAGTACAGTAACACACTTATATTGTTTCTTCATGAAAGAAAAGTTATTGTCCTTTAGAATTTACACATACATTTGTTGTCATTTTGATGTAAGTGGAAATGTATGAGAATGAAATGTATGAGAATGTAAGTTATTGTCCTTTTAGAATTTTTCTCTCGTGTAACTAGTTATTGATGATTTGTGAATTTTGTGTGTATTATGTAAACTGAATATTTGGAGAATTTCTTTCAGACTTTGAGTTGTCGCTAGTTGTTCGGGGATAGCACTAATTTGAATGGATGCCCAGCCCGATTCTTGTCCCGTTGGAATTAATGGAGGTCTACCGTGTGTCAAGCACTATCGGGAAAAAAAATTGAATCCGTGTCAATACATCTTTGAAATGCGGAAAATCTACTAGCCATAGAACATCTACTAGCTAAATATCCGTGTGCTGCTACGGAATAATGGATGTTCCTTTTGAGAGCATGGAAAAATGTCCCCACCCGTTACAACTTCCTCGGTGTCCTTAATTTATTAGTGTTTCACTATGTTCATTATTGTTTATAGCATTACAATAACTTGCAACTCTTAATTTACAGAAACTATGGAACACGGCAGAGACGAAAATCAGGACGACATCATCGCGAGTATGATCCGCGGGGAAGACGTTATTGCCGATGTCACCGAGCAGTTTCTGAACGACTCCGGTGAGGGAGATGCGTCTCTCAACCGACGAGACGGCTCCGGTGAGGAAGATGAGTCTCTCAACCGTCGAGACGGCTCCGTTGAGGTAGAAGCCAACGCCTGGGGCGAGGGAGAACTCGGCCGCTCCGATGAGGGAAAAGCAGACGAGGTGCATATATATATTTATTAATTAAGCCTCGGTCGTCTATATACATATGTTAACACTCTTTCTTCTTTTAGCCCTCCGGATCGACCAAATCTTCTGTAAGGACGAAACGAGGCCCAACCAAAAAGTTGGAGGACCATGAAAGGTGCAGGATCGAAAAAGTCGCTAAAGACGGCGAACCGAAGGCTCCCACAGATGTTGCAAAAAAAATTGTGAAGCAATGCGGAGTTGTTGTTAGGGACTACATCCCGATCACCGTTCGAGAATGGCATAAGCCAAGGGCAGAAGGAGTTAGCTATGTCAGCCCCAAAGCCAAAGAATACCCTTGGCAAAAGCTCATGGTTCATTTCACCTTGACGACGCCAGAGGTGGATCCAGATGAGCAGGAGCCAAATGAGGAGGATATACAGAGAGAAAAAGCTGCCCTAGAGGAAAAAGTCAAGCAGTTCGCTCTTAAGAAGATGGCCGAGCTATTTAAGAACTGGAAGAAAAGATTGTACACCGAGTTTATCTTGAAAGATAAGACTCAGGATTTCGATCACGGGTATGAGAAGATAAGAGACTTCTGGGACGAATTTGTGGCTTACAAGAAATTGGAGGAAGCCCAGAGTAAGTCTAAAACAAACAAGGCAAATGCTGCTAAAAAGAAGTACCACCATAATATGGGGCCTGGTGGCTACGCCTCTGCCATGCCTAAGTGGGAGACACTTGAGGCCGACCTGCTGGCTAAAGGGATCACACCAGAGCCATGCACATGGATCGAACGGGCACGAAATTGGTTTTACGGGCATGGCGGCACGTTGGACGCAGAAGGGAAGTGCATATATAACAGAAGACACACAGAAAATCCCAGAGGACTACCCATCGAAGACATTAGAAAGGCAGTGAAGGATGTTGAAGAGGGACGGTTCCATCCCGATAGAGAGGACGATGAGCTCTCACGTGGCCTTGGGAATAAGGAACACAAAGGACGAACACGAGGCATAGAGGGCTCCAAGTCGTGGAAAATTGCGTTTCCCGAGGACAGGAAGAAATTTCATGATAGAAGCCATCAGAGGAGAAAGGAAAGGGAGGCAATTGAAAAACACGATGCTGCAGACTGGCTGCGTGCTATAGAACAAACACTAGTGCAGTTCAAGGATCAAATTGTCGTACTTAGCCAGCAAGGTACTAGCGGCCAATCTCAGCGGCACATGATAGAAGCTGCTACATGCGATGCTATCGACCCGTCGACTCGGAAAAGCAGCGTGGCTTCCACGCAGCTCCAGGCTGGTGATGATGATGCACTGACGACGGCTCCTCTTCGTCGCTACCCAGTGGATGATATCACGGAGAGCACACCTTGTGAGCTACATGTGAAAGTTTTTAACTTAACCATGAAGGTGGCGGTCGGCTATGCCGTACCAATTGGACCTCAACAAACTTTCCATTTCTCTCCGGTTCCACATGGCTACGCTATTATTGGGGTGGATGAAGTGATGAAAGATTTTGAGGAGCTGAAGCTGGAACACCCTGCTGGTGAAGATAAGGAGGTGGTTGAACTTGGAGAAGCCAAAAAAGGGACCATTCTATGGCCAAAGGAATTCATCGTGCTTCCAAACTGGTCGCCAAGGCCATCGACTCCTCATGAGTCCTCTTCGCCACCGCTGACTCAGGCGCCGTCTCCACCGCCTCAGGCGTCGTCTCCGCCGCCTCACCAGTCTCCAGCGCAGTCGTCTCCACCGCCGCGTTAGTCGTCTCTGCCGCCGCATCAGTCGTCTCCGCCGCCGCGTCAGTCGTCTCCGCCCACTGGTACTATGAGCGGTGGCAGTCGTCTCCCTTCCGATCACCGAAACGTAAAAGGTCGCCCCTCCCAAAAGTACCTCATAAGAATCTGAAGAAGAGACCTTACGACTATACGGAGGAGGAAAATGACGCGATCGCAAAGGCCGAATGTGCAGAGTGGTTCGCTAACCTGAAGAAGCCGAAAGCGCCAGAGTTCCCCTCCACCAAAGAAGAAAAAGCGCTGCCTTCAAAATGTTGAAGACCCTTGAACAACCCTCGCCAAGGCTGATACCAGACTATGACCGCTCTATTCGCAAGTCGGCTGAGGCAAAGAAGCAGCGGTCGAAGAGTACTAGTGGAAGCGGGAAATCAGTTCCCCAGCTCGGAGAACAGAAAAAACAATCGTGCCCCCCGCTCAAAATGTTTTCCAATACCGAGGTGGGGTCAAGCAGAGGTGGGGTCGACGTCGATCCTAAGTTTGTTAAAATGTACGGAGAAGCGGCCTCTGCTCAGGGCATGTCTATTGCTCAGTACTTAGACCAGTTACAAGAGTTCCAGGAAGTAGCATACAAATACCGGCACGGCTATCCTCTCGTCAAACCTGAGTTAGTCAACGGTCTACCAACAAAAATGCGAAGATTGCATAACTGGTACATGCGAGCCTCAGAGGAAGGGGAAAACTGGATCAACGTGGGATATAAACACGAGCATTTCGGGCATGGAGATGGCGAGATAATGATTGAATTTGATGAATTATTTCAGTTATTCCAACAAGACGCCATCGATAAAGCTATCATCAGTGCCTATTGTCTGTAAGTATTATTTCTGTAATTAAGTCTCTAGCTAGCTCAGCTCGTTCATTGCATGTATAATCTTACTCATCACTATATTAATTATGCAGAATGAAGATTCTCCAATGCAAAAGAGGACAAATCTATGACATTGGGTTTGTTGACCCATATATCGTTCATCAAGAAACGCTCAAACTTTGCTACATGGACACAGAGAATAACTTGGTAAAGGCGTTAAGGTTTAACGAAACCAAAAGGGAAATACTATTTCCTTACAACTACAAGTGAGTGTTACTACTGTCTTGTACACATTCTATTTCGCTTACTCGATGTTAAGTGTATAACTGATGACTTATGCGTGCGCAGCTTCCACTTTATTCTGTTAATCATTAAACCTGACAAAGGAGTAGTACAAGTCATGGACTCGAAACATAAACCCCTTGAGGAGTGGGCGGACATGCAGGAATGCCTCCAGAGGTAATTTCAATCATTATGGCACTATATCGGCAACTTTCCATTCATCTCCTGATAGCAAGTAATTAATATATAACTCCTTTATTCATTTTGTTTGCCGGGCAGGGCTTGGAAACGGTTCACCGCCAAGGCTCGTGGTATTTGGGCGCATCAGCTTACATTTAAACAACTAAATGTAAGTACTACTAGCTAGATCCGCGCATCTCTTTGATTCTAGTTTCAATACCATTATCATGCTTGATTATTATTTTGATTCAACTATGTCCTCGTAAAGTGCTTGACGCAGCCACAGGGGACTAATTTATGTGGATTCTACGTTTGCGAGTTCATTCGCCAGACGACCCACGCCACGGGCGGTCGGTACTTAGAACAACTTGAAGTACGTAAACAATATTCACAATTTTAGTTTATTGCCATCAATTGTGTTTAGTTTCATTCATAAATATTGATCCCTTCTTTAAATTAGATCGAACGGTTGCGGGACGGTCTTCTACCACAAGAGCGCGTAAGAGCAATTCAAGAGGAAATTGCGGGATTCTTAGATGCAGAGGTCCTAGATCCGAAAGGAGAATTCTATCTCAAGGTTGACATGAAAGTGTGAGTAGAAAAAGAGATGTATATATGAATGATATGTGTGTAATATATTCGTGACGATGATGTGTAATATATAGTGGTTCCTTCATTGTTGTATGTAGTACTATCGAATTGAGTGCAAAACACAAAATAAAAAGTGCCCAAATAAATAAATGGACGAGTCGGTGGCGGGCGGGCGAGGCGAGCAAGTAACTTAACTTGGGGGGCTAGCCGCGGCGGAGGCGGTGGAGGTGAGCAAGTAACTTAACTTTGGGGGGTGGGGGTGCCGGCGCCGGAGAAGACTCGCCCGACGGTGGGGGGGGGGGGGGGGGGATTAGAGGGAAGCTCAGGGCGGCGGCGGACCGGTGGTGGGACGCGGTTGGAGGAGGGCGGGGCGCCGAGGCGGCGCGGGAGAAACCCTAAACCCTAATAAACCCTAAACCCTAATAAATAAAAAGTTCCCAAATAAATGAAAAAAAAAGCATCAGTCCCGGTTCGTAATACGAACCGGGACCAAAGCTCCCCCCCCCCCCTCGCTGCAGAACAGCCATGTGGAACCCCATTGGTCCCGGTTCGTGACCGAACCGGGACTGGCATTAGTCCCGATTTGCCAGTCCCGGTTCGTGAACCGGGACCAATGGCTCCTTTGAACCGGGATTGTAGGGTGTTTTTCTACCAGTGCACTGCCGGTTTTGCTGAACCGGCAGTGATAGTCACAGCCTATCACTGTCGAGTTACGAGTGGCAGTTCAAAATCCGGCAGTGAAGGGGGTTTTGAACCGCCACTGATGTGCTTTTCTGTAGCAGTGACATAAGAGTTCTTCATAGCTCAGCTAAAAGCTCCACACTTAATAATTAACAAGACCGGTGGAGCAACCTGCTGAGACTTTTCTAAATAATAATAAAACTAACTCGGACAACATCCAGCCTCCTGACACTGATCTTAAAAATGTCATCCAAATTCTTCAGAGAATTCAAAATTTTCATACTTATTCACCACAATCAAATAACTTGTGGGAGACCGGCAATGGAGTGCAGTGGACATCACTACTGCCGTTTGTCAACTGCTGGCTCCAAATTCATCGGTAGTTATGCCGGTTTGCAAACTGGCAGTGTTTGCCCATTATGTAGCAGCATATCTGTGTGATACACTTTTGTATTAAAACTTAAAAATATACTTGTATTTATCTACTGAACTTTGACAATAATTCAATGTCGTCTGCTGTTGGAAAGACTTCTAAAAATAGTTCCTGTGCAAAACGACTTTCCAGAAATCATCCACCAGAAAAAATGATTTTATTTTCGCAGAAGCAAAATATGATATTTCTATAAAAAACATTTAATGGGTGAACTAAAACCGGAAATCGTCCCTCCAGAACATGACTTCAGGAAGCTGTTCTGCCAAAGGACATTCAGAAAGCACGTTGTTTTCTTTTAATATTTCTGTTGATCCGAAACAAAGAACATTGGAACCTCCAAAAATCTAATAATTATTCAAATAGATGTTAAAAGTCAAAAACGACCCCTCTTTGTTGTATAATATGGCTTCATAGGTTTTGCAATCTTGAAATTAAAACTCTTAACAGAATGCAATATTTGAGTTTTAAGCTGTTTATATTTGCCAAAAAACATTTTACAAATACTTGGAAAAAAACCATCTAGATTCATGGTTTCAAAATTATTTTGTCATATAATTTTTTCAACATACATGCTCAAGTGAAATATAAAGTTTCTTAACAAAGTGCATGCTCGAAATTAGATTTGCATGTATTTTGCTTATGGTTTGTTAAGGAACTTTAGATCTCCATTATTCATGTATACTAACGAATTGCATGAAGAAAAATACTACTTTTCGAGCCATAAATTAAGACATTTTTCTGTATTTTTGACCGAAAACTGATATATAGTGTTCTAGATAGAAAGAATTATATTTGAAAAATACAAAACCTATGATGCCAACTACAAACTGAATTGGGCCGTGTTTGACTGTCATCATCCAATTGGAAAATTACGACACTTTTGGAGTTATCTAGGTTCTTCATTCCAGATCGGCAAAAAAATATTAAAAATAACGTGTCAAAATGTCGTTCTTGTGTAGAAATTGCTTTCTCGAGGAATGACTTCAGATTTTTTTCACCCATAAAAACATTTTTTTCTTCTGCTACAATAAAAATCGTCTTACCGTGAATAATTAATTTTGGAGAAGTCATTTTCGGTAGGAACAGTTTTTGGAAGTTGATACACCAGCAGATGATTCTTATTATTTTTAAATCCAAAAGTAGATGTAGAATATATATTTTTGTAATTTCTGTACAAAAGTGTATTAAAATAAAAAAATTGGACCATGCACCTTTTGCCGGCCACCCGAGCAGAGGATCCAGGGCATATTGGCTGCATGATTAAGTGCGCTAGCTAGCTTGGGGAATAAAGGCATTAATGTGAGAACGAATTTATTATCCTTTTCTCTTTTTCACGGGCCCGGGGCATCCGCTGCTTAGGTTGACCGTGACCCCTACGTTAGACTATCCCTAGTGTCTGATAACTTTTTTCCGAAGGTAAGGCTAGTCTCAATCGAAGTTTTATTTGTATTTTATAGGTTGTCATATAGACGTTTTTTAGGATATGGCAAAGTTTTTAAGAAGAAAAAGAAAAAGTGACTTTCATCTCTTTTGTCACGATTAACAACTCTATATAAGTCATGAAACTAAATATCTATGAAACTATAGAATGAAACTATGCATGAAGGATGGATGTTTTATCTAAGTTTTATTTCATTTTATGTTATGTGGTAGTCTTGAAAATAATACCATGAAACTCTCCAAGCCTAATGTTTGATAACTGCATTGTAAGCAACTCCATCCTTTTCTTTTTTATAAGGTCTGTACAAATCCAAGATTCAAATTTCTTAATCTTTGAAGTAAATTAATCTAGGAATTTATAGGCTATACCATGCAAATTTGGTATTACTAGACTATCAACATGCCCATGTATCCATCTCAATCTGTGTGTGTTGGGGTCGGTTGGTGTGAAATTTTTGTAACACATACGGATTAAGGTAAATATATGGGCATCCAAGCCAGTCGGTCCATGCAAGTTCGATCCTAGGAGAGGTCGTGCCCTGTGTGTCTCGCTGGATTTATTCCCCGAGGGAAAACCCTCCTTTCCTCCGGACTCACAAGCGGATATATGTTATAATGGTCAGGGTGATGTGTCTGCCATGTTTGAAGGTTATTGATGACTTTGAATGTCTCTTAGCCACGTACTTCTCTTTATTGAGAAAATTCCCTATCTAGCATAAAAAACTTCCTCTTCCCTATTAATTAGCACCCAAAGTTCAAATCTTTCCTATTTGTCTATTCTTCAAATTTTTTTCCGTAACTGACACTTCGTTAGTTTGGGCACGTAGCGCTGTTAACTCTAACGGGAAAGGACAATTTTGCCCCTCCTTTGTTTTCTAGCTAGGCTGATTCTTATTATTTTTAAACCCAAAAGTAGATGTAGAATATATATTTTTGTAATTTCTGTACAAAAGTGTATTAAAATAAAATAAAAAATTGGACCATGCACCTTTTGTCGGCCACTCGAGTAGAGGATCCAGGGCATATTGGCTGCATGATTAAGTGCGCTAGCTAGCTTGAGGAATAAAGGCATTAATGTGGGAACGAATTTGTTATCCTCTTCTCCTTTTCACGGGCCCGGGGCATCCGCTGCTTAGCTTGACCGTGACCCCTACGTTAGACTATACCTAGTGTCTGATAACTTTTTTTCCGAAGGTAAGGCTAGTCTCAATCAAAGTTTTATTTGTATTTTATAGGTTGTCATATAGACGTTTTCTATGATATAGCAAAGTTTTTAAGAAGAAAAAGAAAAAAGTGACTTTCATCTCTATTGTCACGATTAACAACTCTATATTCGTCATGAAATTAAATGTCTACGAAACTATAGAATGACACTATGCTTGAAGGATGGATGTTTTACCCAAGTTTTATTTCGTTTTATATTATCTGGTAGTCCTGAAAATAATACCATGAAACTCTCCAAGTCTAATGTTTGATAACTGTGTTGTACGCAACTCCATCCTTTTCTTTTTTATAAGGTCTGTACAAATCCAAGATTCAAATTTCTTAATCTTTGAAGTACAATTAATCTAGGAATTTATAGGCTATACCATGCAAATTTGGTATTACTAGTCTATCAACACGTACTCATGCGATTAGCCTAGGGCCTTGTTTGAATGCCCATGTATCCATCTCAATCTGTGTGTCGGGGTGGGTTGGTGTGAAATTTGTAACACATAGGGATTAAGGTAAATATATGGGCATCCAAGCCAGTCGGTCCATGCAAGTTCGATCCTAGGAGAGGTCATGCCCTGTGTGTTTCGCTGGATTTATTCCCCGAGGGAAAACCCTCCTTTCCTCCGGCCTCACATGCGGATATATGTTCTAAAGGTCAGGGTGACGTGTCTGTCGTGCTTGAAGGTTATTGATGACTTTGACTGTTTCTTAGCCACGTACTTCTCTTTATTTAGAAAATTCCCTATCTAGCATAAAAAACTTCCTCTTCCCTATTAATTAGCACCCAAAGTTCAAATCTTTCCTATTTGTCTATTCTTCAAAAAAAAATCCCCTAACTGACACTTCATTAGTTTGGGCACGTAGCGTTGTTAACTCTAACGGGAAAGGACAATTTTGCCCCTGCTTTGATTTCTAGCTAGTCTGATTCTTATTATTTTGAAATCCAAAAGTAGATGTAGAATATATATTTTTGTAATTTCTGTACAAAAGTATATTAAAATAAAAAAATTGGACCATGCACCTTTTGTCGGCCGGCCACTCGAGTAGAGGATCCAGGGCATATTGGCTGCATGATTAAGTGTGCTAGCTAGCTTGAGGAATAAAGGCATTAATGTGGGAACGAATTTGTTATCTTCTTCTCTTTTTCACGGGCCCAGGGCATCCGCTGCTTAGCTTGACCGTGACCCCTACGTTAGACTATACCTCGTGTCTGATAACTTTTTTTCCGAAGGTCGGGCTAGTCTCAATCAAAGTTTTATTTGTATTTTATAGGTTGTCATATAGACGTTTTTTATGATATAGCAAAGTTTTTTAGAAAAAAAAGAAAAAGTGACTTTCATCTCTTTTGTCACGATTAACAACTCTATATTTGTCATGAAATTAAATGTCTATGAAACTATAGAATGACACTATGCATGAAGGATGGATGTTTTATCCAAGTTTTATTTCGATTTATATTATGTGGTTGTCTTGAAAATAATACCATGAAACTCTCCAAGCCTAATGTTTGATAACTGTGTTGTACGCAACTCTATCCTTTTCTTTTTTGTAAGGTCTGTACAAATCCAAGATTCAAATTTCTTAATCTTTGAAGTAAAATTAATCTAGGAATTTATAGGCTATACCATGCAAATTTGGTATTACTAGTCTATCAACACGTACTCATGCGATTAGCCTAGGCCTTGTTTGAATGCGGGGTGGGTTGGTGTGAAATTTATAACACATATGGATTAAGGTAAATATATGGGCATCCAAGCCGGTCGGTCCATGCAAGTTCGATCCTAGGAGAGGTCGTGCCCTGTGTGTCTCGCTGGATTTATTCCCCGAGGGAAAACCCTCCTTTCCTCCGGCCTCACATGCGGATATATGTTGTAATGGTCAGGGTGACGTGTCTGTCGTGCTTGAAGGTTATTGATGACTTTGAATGTCTCTTAGCGACGTACTTCTCTTTATTGAGAAAATTCCCTATCTAGCATAAAAAATTTCCTCTTCCCTATTAATTAGCACCCAAAGTTCAAATCTTTCCTATTTGTCTATTCTTCAAAAAAATTCCCTAACTGACACTTCGTTAGTTTGGGCACGTAGCGTTGTTAACTCTAACTTTGGGGGGTGGGGGTGCCGGCGCCGGAGAAGACTCGGCCGACGGTGGGGGGGGGGGGGGGGGGGGGGGGGGGGGGGGGGGGGGAAGCTCAGGGCGGCGGTGGACCGGTGGTGGGACACGGTTGGAGGAGGGCGGGGCGCCGCGCGCGGGAGAAACCCTAAACCCTAATAAATAAAAAGTGCCCAAATAAATGGAAAAAAAAAAGCATCTTACGAACCGGGACCAAAGCTCCCCCCCCCCCCCTCGCTGCAGAGCAGCCACGTGGAACCCCATTGGTCCCGGTTCGTGACCGAACCGGGACTGGCATTAGTCCCGATTTGCCAGTCCCGGTTCGTGAACCGGGACCAATGGCTCCTTTGAACCGGGATTGTAGGGTGTTTTTCTACCAGTGCACTGCCGGTTTTGCTGAACCGGCAGTGATAGTCACAGCCTATCACTGTCGAGTTACGAGTGGCAGTTCAAAATCTGGCAGTGAAGGGGGGTTTTGAACCGCCACTGATGTGCTTTTCTGTAGCAGTGACATAAGAGTTCTTCATAGCTCAGCTAAAAGCTCCACACTTAATAATTAACAAGACACAAGATGATGAAAGGTTCTGGAGCAACCTGCTGAGACTTTTCTAAATAATAATAAAACTAACTCGGACAACATCCAGCCTCCTGACACTGATCTTAAAAATGTCATCCAAATTCTTCAGAGAATTCAAAATTTTCATACTTATTCACCACAATCAAATAACTTGTGGGAGACCGGCAATGGAGTGCGGTGGACATCACTACTGCCGTTTGTCAACTGCTGGCTCCAAATTCATCGGTAGTTATGCCGGTTTGCAAACTGGCAGTGTTTGCCCATTATGTAGCAGCATATCTGTGTGATACACTTTTGTATTAAAACTTAAAAATATACTTGTATTTATCTACTGAACTTTGAAAATAATTCAATGTCGTCTGCTGTTGGAAAGACTTCTAAAAATAGTTCCTGTGCAAAACGACTTTCCAGAAATCATCCACCAGAAAAAATGATTTTATTTTCGCAGAAGCAAAATATGATATTTCTATAAAAAACATTTAATGGGTGAACTAAAACCGGAAATCGTCCCTCCAGAACATGACTTCTGGAAGCTGTTCTGCCAAAGGACATTCAGAAAGCACGTTGTTTTCTTTTAATATTTCTGTTGATCCGAAACAAAGAACATTGGAACCTCCAAAAATCTAATAATTATTCAAATAGATGTTAAAAGTCAAAAACGACCCCTCTTTGTTGTATAATATGGCTTCTTAGGTTTTGCAATCTTGAAATTAAAACTCTTAACAGAATGCAATATTTGAGTTTTAAGCTGTTTATTTGCCAAAAAACATTTTACAAATACTTGGAAAAAAAACCATCTAGATTCATGGTTTCAAAATTATTTTGTCATATAATTTTTTCAACATACATGCTCAAGTGAAATATAAAGTTTCTTAACAAAGTGCATGCTCGAAATTAGATTTGCATGTATTTTGCTTATGGTTTGTTAAGGAACTTTAGATCTCCATTATTCATGTATACTAACGAATTGCATGAAGAAAAATACTACTTTTCGAGCCATAAATTAAGACATTTTTCTGTATTTTTGACCGAAAACTGATATATAGTGTTCTAGATAGAAAGAATTATATTTGAAAAATACAAAACCTATGATGCCAACTACAAACCGAATTGGGCCGTGCTTGACTGTCATCATCCAATTGGAAAATTACGACACTTTTGGAGTTATCTAGGTTCTTCATTCCAGATCGGCAAAAAAATATTAAAAATAACGTGTCAAAATGTCGTTCTTGTGTAGAAATTGCTTTCTCGAGGAATGACTTCAGATTTTTTTTCACCCATAAAAACATTTTTTTCTTCTGTACAATAAAAATCGTCTTACCGTGAATAATTAATTTTGGAGAAGTCATTTTCGGTAGGAACAGTTTTTGGAAGTTGATACACCAGCAGATGATTCTTATTATTTTTAAATCCAAAAGTAGATGTAGAATATATATTTTTGTAATTTCTGTACAAAAGTGTATTAAAATAAAAAAATTGGACCATGCACCTTTTGTCGGCCACCCGAGCAGAGGATCCAGGGCATATTGGCTGCATGATTAAGTGCGCTAGCTAGCTTGGGGAATAAAGGCATTAATGTGAGAACGAATTTATTATCCTTTTCTCTTTTTCACGGGCCCGGGGCATCCGCTGCTTAGGTTGACCGTGACCCCTACGTTAGACTATCCTAGTGTCTGATAACTTTTTTCGAAGGTAAGGCTAGTCTCAATCGAAGTTTTATTTGTATTTTATAGGTTGTCATATAGACGTTTTTTAGGATATGGCAAAGTTTTTAAGAAGAAAAAGAAAAAGTGACTTTCATCTCTTTTGTCACGATTAACAACTCTATATAAGTCTTGAAACTAAATATCTATGAAACTATAGAATGAAACTATGCATGAAGGATGGATGTTTTATCTAAGTTTTATTTCATTTTATGTTATGTGGTAGTCTTGAAAATAATACCATGAAACTCTCCAAGCCTAATGTTTGATAACTGCATTGTAAGCAACTCCATCCTTTTCTTTTTTATAAGGTCTGTACAAATCCAAGATTCAAATTTCTTAATCTTTGAAGTAAATTAATCTAGGAATTTATAGGCTATACCATGCAAATTTGGTATTACTAGACTATCAACACGTACTCATGCGATTAGCCTAGGACCTTGTTTGGATGCCCATGTATCCATCTCAATCTGTGTGTGTTGGGGTCGGTTGGTGTGAAATTTTTATAACACATACGGATTAAGGTAAATATATGGGCATCCAAGCCAGTCGGTCTATGCAAGTTCGATCCTAGGAGAGGTCGTGCCCTGTGTGTCTCGCTGGATTTATTCCCCGAGGGAAAACCCTCCTTTCCTCCGGCCTCACATGCGGATATATGTTATAATGGTCAGGGTGATGTGTCTGCCATGTTTGAAGGTTATTGATGACTTTGAATGTCTCTTAGCCACGTACTTCTCTTTATTGAGAAAATTCCCTATCTAGCATAAAAAACTTCCTCTTCCCTATTAATTAGCACCCAAAGTTCAAATCTTTCCTATTTGTCAATTCTTCAATTTTTTTCCTAACTGACACTTTGTTAGTTTGGGTACGTAGCGCTGTTAACTCTAACAGGAAAGGACAATTTTGGCCCTCCTTTGTTTTCTAGCTAGGTTGATTCTTATTATTTTAAATCCAAAAGTAGATGTAGAATATATATTTTTGTAATTTCTGTACAAAAGTGTATTAAAATAAAAAAATTGGACCATGCACCTTTTGTCGGCCACTCGAGTAGAGGATTCAGTGCATATTGGCTGCATGATTAAGTGCGCTAGCTAGCTTGAGGAATAAAGGCATTAATGTGGGAACGAATTTGTTATCCTCTTCTCTTTTTCACGGGCCCGGGGCATCCGCTGCTCAGCTTGACCGTGACCCCTACGTTAGACTATATACCTAGTGTCTGATAACTTTTTTTCCAAAGGTAAGGCTAGTCTCAATCGAAGTTTTATTTGCATTTTATAGGTTGTCATATACACGTTTTTTATGATATAGCAAATTTTTAAGAAGAAAAAGAAAAAGTGACTTTCATCTCTTTTGTCACGATTAACAACTCTATATTAGTCATGAAATTAAATGTCTATGAAACTATAGAATGACACTATACATGAAGGATGGATGTTTTATCCAAGTTTTATTTCGTTTTATATTATGTGGTAGTCTTGAAAATAATACTATGAAACTCTCCATGCCTAATGTTTGATAACTGTGTTGTACGCAACTCCATCCTTTTCTTTTTTATAAGGTCTGTACAAACCAAGATTCAAATTTCTTAATCTTTGAAGTACAATTAATCTAGGAATTTATAGGCTATACCATGCAAATTTGGTATTACTAGTATATCAACACGTACTCATGCGATTAGCCTAGGGCCTTGTTTGAATGCCCATGTATCCATCTCAATCTGTGTGTCGGGGTGGGTTGGTGTGAAATTTATAACACATATGGATTAAGGTAAATATATGGGCATCCAAGCCGGTCGGTCCATGCAAGTTCGATCCTAGGAGAGGTCGTGCCCTGTGTGTCTCGCTGGATTTATTCCCGAGGGAAAACCCTCCTTTCCTCCGGCCTCACATGCGGATATATGTTCTAATGGTCAGGGTGACGTTTCTGTCGTGCTTGAAGGTTATTGATGACTTTGAATGTCTCTTAGCCACGTACTTCTCTTTATTGAGAAAATTCCCTATCTAGCATAAAAAACTTCCTCTTCCCTATTAATTAGCACCCAAAGTTCAAATCTTTCCTATTTGTCTATTCTTCAAAAAATTTCCCTAACTGACACTTCGTTAGTTTGGGCACGTAGCGCTGTTAACTCTAACGGGAAAGGACAATTTTTCCCCTCCTTTGTTTTCTAGCTAGGCTGATTCTTATTATTTTTAAATCCAAAAGTAGATGTAGAATATATATTTTTGTAATTTCTGTACAAAAGTTTATTAAAATAAAAAAATTGGACCATGCACCTTTTGTCGGCCACTCGAGTAGAGGATCCAGGGCATATTGGCTGCATGATTAAGTGCGCTAGCTAGCTTGAGGAATAAAGGCATTAATATGGGAACGAATTTGTTATCCTCTTTTCTTTTTCACGGGCCCGGGGCATCTGCTGCTTAGCTTGACCGTGACCCCTACGTTAGACTATACCTAGTGTCTGATAACTTTTTTTCCGAAGATAAGGCTAGTCTCAATCGAAGTTTTATTTGTATTTTATAGGTTGTCATATGGACGTTTTTTATGATATAGCAAAGTTTTTAAGAAGAAAAAGAAAAGTGACTTTCATCTCTTTTGTCACGATTAACAACTCTATATTAGTCATGAAATTAAATGTGTATGAAACTATAGAATGAAACTATGCATGAAGGATGGATGTTTTATCCAAGTTTTATTTTATTTTATATTATGTGGTAGTCTTGAAAATAATACCATGAAACTCTCCAAGCCTAATGTTTGATAACTGTGTTGTACGCAACTCCATCCTTTTCTTTTTTATAAGGTCTGTACAAATCCAAGATTCAAATTTCTTAATCTTTGAAGTACAATTAATCTAGGAATTTATAGGCTATATGTTATAATGGTCAGGGTGACGTGTCTGTCGTGCTTGAAGTTTATTGATGACTTTGAGTGTCTCTTAGCCACATACTTCTCTTTATTGAGAAAATTCCCTATCTAACATAAAAAACTTCCTCTTCCCTATTAATTAGCACCCAAAGTTCAAATCTTTCTTATTTGTCTATTGTTGAAAGTTTTTCCCTAACTGACACTTCGTTAGTTTGGGCATGTGGCGCTGTTAACTCTAAGGGGAAAGGACAATTTTGCCCCTCCTTTGTTTTCTAGCTATGTTGTTTCTTGCGTGCCCATTTTTGTTGTTAGCATTTGCCATTCCAGGATATTTTGGCGCTACATTTTTCTGTTAGTTAAATGGGAACTGAAAAAAGGGTGCTAACAGAAAAAATGTGTCTTTGGTAGCTGTAAATGGAATGACAAAAAAGAATTAGAAGTAAAACATGGTGCAAAAGAATGTGGTGCCAAAATATCTTGGAATGAAAAAAAACACTAACAGAAAAAAGGGGATCCCAAGAAAAAACATGGCTGAAAACAAAGGTGGGGTAAAATTGTCCTTTCCCTTAGAGTTAACACCATTGTGTGTCCAAACTAATGGAAGTGTGAGTTAAGGAAGAAAATTTTCAAGAGTGGACAAATTGAAAAGATTTGAATTTTGGGTGCTAAATAGGGAAAAGAAAGTTGTTTATGTCAGATAGGGATTTTTCTCCTCTTTATTAGTTATAGGTTGTAGGTCTAGCTTGCCATAGTTAGTGTGCATGTACTTGTGTGTGCATGTGGTGTGAGTTTTGCACAAGTTTAAATACTACAATTTGTTTAAGGCATACGAAAAAGGAACTCCTATACGGATAGTATTTTTGCGGTATATAAGTGTTATAAATTTATGAATAGTTTAGAGCCCATGGCTAACCAAAATTGATTATGTTTGATCCCTCTAATTTCTTTACTTTCTAACAACGTAATCACACTCTCTAATCTACTTTAGTTACCACCATTCATTAGTTCTCCATTTCCGTTGCAACGTATTTTACATGAAAATCGATAAGATCATCACACTCTCTAATGTGTGCTTAGATAAGGTCATATCTAAGCACACATTTGAAATCTTGTACGATATTTCTTTAAGGGGGAGGGTTGTAACACCCTAGGTGTTAATCACGTTGTTTGCATTAATCATGTCACAAGCATCATTCTTGATCATTGATATCGCGCCAGTTCGGCTGGTCGAAAAGCCAACTGATTTCGGCTGATTGAATAGTGTTCCGTGAGAGAGAATAAGCTGAAATAAGCCGAAACAAGTTCAAGCAAATTCTTGATTGATTGATCACATGAATCATGAAAATATAACTTTAAAACTTGTTTTGTGTGTTGTGGTAAACATGTTTGTATATATTGAGAGCATGACTTTGCTTGGGATTAGGTTAAATTGGACGGTTCTGCCACACGTGTTATCCATCGTCTAGGGGTCACACTCGGGAAGGGAATTCTATGAGACAGTGTCGCATTAGACTGCTCACAATGGGGAGTAACATAGAGTAGTAACATGTTGATGTTACTAGCCTATGTTACTACCTCCACAGTGGGGAGTAACATATGTGTGGTGTCTTATTTATTAGGCTATAGACTCATTTTGTCTTGATAAGTGTGATGTTACAGTAACTAGCTAAGTTAGTCCAAACACCTCTCTCCACATTAACTACATGCCACATAAGCAAACTTGTCTTGAAATGTGTGATGCTACCAACTACTCCCTCCATTCGCTTTTATTCTACATCCTGGGCCATAATTTTGTTCAGTTTTAATCTACATCCTACGGGTAATTACTGCGTTGTAACCCTTTGTTTCAATCCAAACATTAATTAACAGTAGTGATGACCAATAGAAAACCCAATCCCACCTCGTCTCCCTCTTCATGCATGGATGGAATTAATTGCCTTGTTGCATGCGGGGTACAAATCGAACGGATATCACTGAATAAGATTTGTTTAGCTAAGATGGTGCTTTGTTTCTTGTGCCAATGTGAGGTGAAGTAGTAGTAATAAATGTTGGGCTAAATTGTCTGAATTTTTCTAGGATGTAGAATAAAAACGAATGGAGGGAGTAAGTTACTTCCATTGTGACTAGTCTTAACACCCGTGCGACACCTCCCGGATGGGTAACACACATCCTGTCAAGAGGAATTAACGACGCGTGATATTTTCTCTCTTGGCTTAACAGTTTGGTGCGAACATCTAGTGGGACCAGTGTGCCAGGCATCCAGGTGAGAGGCGTCGCACGGCCCCAACAGCTTAAAATATTTTTCCTCGCACCCGTACTGAGCTCGACCCATCGTCCACCTAATTTTTTTTAACTAAAAGGAGCCTCTAATATATATATGCCCTCTGGTGTGAATTAATTGAAGAATGGAAAAAGGCATCGAGTCGGATGAGTACGGTGGCCACAAGCGCACAAGGTTCCCCTACCTCGCCACTGCGCGCTACGTGGTGGCGGCCGTGGTGAGTGTGCTCACCGTGGCCGTGGCCGTGATGGTGATCATCGTCGCCCTCCGCCCCGAGAAGGTCATCTTCTCCATTCCCACCGATACATCGTGGCAGACCGTCTATGGTGGGAGGATGTCCCGGGTATGACGGCCAGTAGCGAGCATGCGCCAATCCCCAGCAGGGTCGGCGGCAGGGCGACCTCGGCGGTCAACACAAACGCCGGCACGGTGACCTCGACGAAGCAGACGGCGGGACCGGTTATCATCAACGACCCCGACACAAGCTTCACATTCGGCACTCCCTACTCTCCAGTGAAAAATGTCAGCTTTCTTGTTAGCTTCACCGCCTATAACCCCAGCGGCCGCGCCGACGTCTCGGGAAAAAAAGTCACCATCCGCGTGCTCGACATGCCTTACTACTTGTCTCCGAATTTCTCTTTCCAAACAACAACATTGACGGAGATCATCACGTATGAGCTGCAGGACCATTTCTCAGTGAACCGGCAGACCTCGCACACGCTGAGGAAGTGGATCCTCGTCGACAACGCGACCGTCCTGTCCTACCTCGCGGGTATGTACGGAGGGTGGACCAGCTTCACGGCGATGGTGCAACTGAACGCGACCATCGTCACCTCTGGGATGCAGGGGCGGAATTCTTCCCAGATTTATTACTGCTGGCCGGTGTTCGTCGGCGGGTCCAGGGGCTACGACAGGTCGACATCTTGCCGGCCGGAGAAAGAGATGGATTCCAATGTTTCTTACTCAGCGCCGGTGCCAGCTCCAGCTCCAGCGCCAGCGCCGACGGCTGCTGCTCGTTAGCAGTGGCGTAGCCACGATGGGCTGCCAGGGTGGGCCAACAAAAGGGAAATGCTGGGCTGAGTTTACTGTAGTATTTCTACAGTAGTAGCTACAGTGTTAAAACCAGCCTTTTCTAAAATCTCAGGGTGGGCCGTGGCCCACCGGGTCACCGGACTGGCTCCGCCAGTGCTCGTTAGTTGATCAGCATCATGCACCCAACCGGCCGGTACTTGCATCATGAACAGCTTTGTTTTGTTTCGATTATATATACAGTGCTAGTTATTAGCTAGTGCTCGGTTAGTTATCTGTGTTCTGTTCTTGTTTTCTCGAGTTTGAATCACGTGTACGTAGATGACGACCATGGAATACATTTCCCTCAAAAAAAGACGACCATGGACTGCATTAATTCGGTATATATGAGTTGAGTTCTTCTGTGTTGTGTGTTCTGGAATAGTTTTTCTTATTATAATAAAGGATGCTTTTTAACCTCAGTCAGATAATTATATATCAAGATGATACAAGCTTACAGAGACCACTCCGTTTCTCTGCGTACATATCGATCGATCTAAGAATGCAAACAGCGTAATAAACTTATATTAAGAAAAGAAAAACAACATGACCAAATATCATGCCGCAATAAGACAACAACACATCTTCATCTCCATCCACCGCCAATGACATGACTCCCGTTTCGAACAATCCATTGGTACATTGGCTATGTTTGTCAAAATCCTTCAGGTCTTTCCTTCAAATAACCAAAAGAAGACAAAATCTTTAGCATTTTTTTTTCAGAAACGAAAGGAGCACATGCTTTGTAAAACAATAACATGAATACTCACTCATATCATGGCAAGGCATATAATTTGTTCTTCTGCTGGAGACCATGCATGGGGGGTTCTCTGGTACATGAACTGCAGTGAGATGTAAAGTGAAAAAAAAATGAAAAAAATTGAATGAAGCAATAAGATGTAATACAATGAAAAGAATGTTCTGCGGCCTCCTGTTTACCCAAGAACCTAAGCACAAGCAGCAAGTATATGGAAGTGTTAGACGAACCTTTGAAAGACTTCATAGTGATCCATGTCTGCTCACCTTGGAAGTGTTTTGGGAGTAATAAACCCGGACATATGGATATCACGGCTCATGGTGAAAGTGTACAACCTCTGCAGAGTGTAAAACTATTATAATAGCCGTGCTCACGGTCACGAGTGGCCTGGGTTCCTTACGGAATAGATGATGAGAACACTGATGATACTAATGATTATTGTTTCTTGCTATACATTATTCTTGTCTACATGATCATGTGGTTATTTGGGGCTTATGCTAAACTTGTTGCTACTCAATTGCTAAAAGATGACTCACTAAAATCTATTGCAGTAAACCCATCTCAAACCTTTTGAGCTTCATAACCCCATGTTATATTTGCTGAGTACGACATGTGCTCACCCTTACTATTTTCCCCATACCCCCAGTCTCTAGAAAGAGTTGCTCAGAAGATTGATAAAGACACGACAAAGTTTCCACCAGAAAACTACCATGGTGCTTGTTGGCATACGGTGCCCCCAGTCAGCCGTCCCTGTGAAGAATCCGCCTGAAGAGAGGATTAGTATTCGTTTCGCTATACTCTGATTAGATGTAAGTGTTAATTATAAGCATGTTTCCGCTATATAAACATTGTTTCTGATAATTTCTATTCTGTTGTTGTATGTGTGGACTTCCTGGGCACACATATGGCGAGCTTGGTTTTCTTTGAAAAACTGGGCGTTACAATTCATTAACCCAAAACATAGCTCCACAATGTTTGCATTGGTAAATTGGTAGGCCTAGATATGATCGTTCATTATATGATTCCTTCAACTGCTGAACATATTCTAAGGTAAATGATACCATACCATATTCTAAATTGATATATCTATCATTATTATATATATGTGATAAGCATCTTCTTTTTGAGTCTCTTTCTTCATCTGTACATTCATAGTATGGTTGGGTCTCTATAGAAGCAACAGGTTGATATTTTTGTTTTGTACGGGCCATTTGTATATGTTGTAACTATATATTAGTAGTTATATTTGTTCGTACAAGTATGGACCTTGTGTGTGTGTGTGTGTATGTAGATATATATAATATATGTATATAGATATGATTAGTTTCAATATATTATTTAATCTGAGATGTTGAATAGAAGATTGCAACGTAGAGCTTAGTAATTGCCAAACGAACAGCAAAATCAAAATTGAACAGTACATGTGCGAATGAAGATAAAAAGAAACTAAACAAAACATTATAAATACAACCAATACTATGTCATATTTACTGTAAATAATTTAAAAATTCTGATAATACATTTGCTACTGTATAAATGTTGGTTCAGGCTTCCCTATGCACCTAAGTTTGAAGCCATCTGTTGCTGTTACTATGAGGGATGTGGCTATTTTTTGGTCCAGCAAGATTTTATGGTACTTGAAGTCTATTATCTGCAACCTTTGGGTTGCTTCTAATGGCATATGTTCTTTTTCATCGTTGATATGACCACAAATGTGTTCCACAAAAACATTGATGATCTAATTTAAATAGTCCATAAGCATAGAATTTCTATTTGTACGCCTACATTTGGTTTCCTTCTTTGTAGTACTCAGTGAAAATGTTGCATATTGAATACCATTTGAAATCAAAGTTTGTTGACACACACAGTATGATGTATGATATATCAATGTGAATATCAATTATTTTAATATGATCAATCAACAACAAAGTTGTTTATGTTACATACCTGCTGGTTACTATTATTTTTTTTACAACTTGGGATCAGTTGTTCTTCTGGTTTCCTGAAAGTAGAAGGTAAATTATTTATGTGAGTAAATTAGTACATAGGGATCAGTATATATAATTCAGAGTTGATGAAACAATTGGATTGTATGTAAATTAATACATAGGAATTAGTCTATATAAGCCATGTTATCACAGTTTAATCACCGTTGGATCATCTTCATAAAAAAATCGCATGTGCTGAATTAAGGACGAAAGAAAAAAATATCCGCCTTGCTGATGCGATCCACAGGGCCCACTCGCGCCGCTGCCCATGATGCCTGGTCGCGTTGCTGTCTAGCGAGAGACGATAGCGTTACCACAGCCAGGCCGAAGCCATAGGTATCGCCCCGCGTGGGGAGAGAGAGAGAGAGATCAGCGAAATGATTCTCAAGTGCAGGAGAATGGATGCATCTAATCCTGTGTCTTCTAGGCTTTCTATTCTGACATGGCTTCAGAACTCTTTTTACAGGTAGCAGTGGGCAAATTGATGGACTAACTCAAGAAGAGAGGAGATACGTGCAGTCAAGTGGTCACAACAGCAAAGATTTCTACGACTCTGTAAGTTTTTTTTTTTTACAGCATGAATCTGTAAGCTTTGAGTGTTTGTGTTTGCTTTGTTGGAGCTCAGGGCAGTCCAATTGCTACGAGGTCTACTCTGAAAATGGCTTGTAAGAAGAGAGTAATTTAGTTAACAGAGCATAAATGACCATCTCTGCTCTACTCAACTGTAGCAAGGAGCATACGTTTACCATAGAGGTATGAGTGAATGGCCCTAGTCACTATATCTAAAAAAATCAGCAACAAATTCCTATTTAGAATCCTATGTGAGTATATTTCTGAATGTCAGCTCGTGTAGGATTATTTGGACAGCATCTTTTCTAATGGTAAAAGCACTAATAGTGACCCTTTGCATTTTCTCTTCTTCATTGCTAGTAGTACAAAGCACTCGTACGCTTGATGTACAGGTGATATATTTTATGATGCTCAGAATGATTTCTCAACACCTGAATGGGACATTGAGAATTTACCAAGTGATAGTGGTGATTCTAGCCATGTTCAAATCATCGGAGAGTCATCAGGTTTCACAGACTCATTCTCCCGGCCCTGATGCAGTACTGGCTCTCTTCCCCAGCCAGCGGCTCCCCTACTCGCTCAGCGCTCCCGGCATGGCCAGCACGACGCGGCCTCGGCGTGGCCGCCGCAAGCGTCACGCACGGCCCGGCGCGGCTCCTGCGCGGCCATTGTGGTCCCGGCGCAGCTGCCACGAGCTCATCGCGCGGCCCCGTACAGGAGCTCCCTAAGCCAGATCTGCGCGTGACCATCTCTTCCAGTACGGGCTATATACACCAATGGTGGATCGAGGTGACGCCGCGAGCGAGTTTCGGCACATGGGCAGTTGGTGAGGGCTCTGGAGGTATGGGTGACGTTGTGGCATTGGTCAACTCCAGCTGGGAGGCGACAGCCATGTTGGGGCTGAAGCGGATGGCAGCAGCGAGCTCCAGCAGGGAACCACCGGCGGAGATGTTGGGAAAGAAGGAAGAAGCAACAAGGGAAACCAAATTTAAGGACTACATGGCCGGCCGGCATGGCACGGGCGGCACTGGCACACGGCGGCGCTGCCGTGCCGTGCCGCGTAGTGCACCCGTGCCGCGCTGAGATCCAGTGGAGTACTGCGACTGACATGTGGGCCCAGTGCCCGTGGAGCCCATATGTCAGTAGCAGTAACTGCAGTGGAGTTACTTTACTGGATCCATGTCCCACCGTGTCGGCATCCCGGCCCAGGCACGGCACTATAGGCCATTAGCTGTGGCAGAACCACCCAAATTATATGGCCCACATGCACCCGTCATTGGCCTGAAGGCTTCTGACTGCTGCACATGAGAGCCAGATAATCTGGTAGTCTGTCTGGTGTCCTCGGAGAATCCCGATTCAACCACATTTTACAACTCATACAGGATCAACAATGGAGTAGCCACAACATTACAACATTGATACAAAAATAATATACATCGGAGTGTGGAAGATTTATAACATTAGTTTACAAAGCATGATTAAGTAAAACTTAACTTGATTTTCAAAAGGTGAATAGATCAGCAGAAGAAATATAGATGAAGCACCTAAGGTAGAAGACAACCAGATCATGTCGAGCTTATTGACATGACCTTGATTAACAATACAAGTCAGAACCTGCAACAGGGGTTAACAAACCCTGAGTACTTGAGGGTACTCAACAAGACTTATCCGACTAAAAGAAAAGACTCTAAGGGCATAAGGTTTAAGGAAAAGTCTGAAGCAAGAATAACTTTTGCAGAAAAGCTTACTACAAGTGGATCCTTACTTTCAGTGTTTTAGCTGAGTATTAGGTCATTATCGGTATCCAGTTTGCACCTAATCTAAATCAATCACTTCTTTAATCATCTCATCTCATCTCATTCATATCCATAAATAACCATGTTTCCATTGATTAACTGCAATGCAGATTGGTGATCAAGTTTCCCACTATCCGATGGAGACGGCAATTCGAATCGATGTACATCCAGCTGGAGTCAACCTTAACCAGCACGATATATGTAGGTCCCGGACCTACATATATCAACCATTCCCAAGGATCCTCCAAAACAGGAACGGGTTCGCGCTACCCGAGAGCACAGTACTCCACCGCCCTACCCTATTCCAATAGGGTGGGTACACACTACTCTCGCCATCTCTCCACTCCCAGTGCGCGTTGTCCTTTCCTATAATGAAATAGCCGAGGTACTCAGGTGTTGACGACCAAAATGTGCACAGACCGGTCAGACTGAAGCTACAACCGGACAGACCGGTTTTAGGTCGGTTCGGCTGAGGCAGTTCCCAACCGGTCAGACCGGTTGGAGGGTCCGGTCAGACCGGTCCCAACAGAGTCCGAGGAGGAAACTAATCCAGAGTCCGATTTTGATTCGAAATTCGTGTTTTCTCGGGATAAGACCATCTCGGGCCTATAAATACGTGGCCTCAAGGCCGGTTGGCGCACCCCCAATGGATCAAACACAATTTCTACCTACCTTTTTACTTTTCTTTGCCTTAACCCTAATTTCTTCTTCTCTTCGTCTCTACGGCGGCTAGAAGGCGTCTTGGCTGGCCTGACCGAGACCAAGGCAACCCTAGGTCAAGATCCTCCCGACGGGGTCCCTCCCGGAGGGTTCCTGGCCAGGTGCTGTTCACCCGTGACGACCGGTCTGACCGGGTACCGCGAGAAGAACGCCGGGTTGGTTTGTTTACGGCGCACGACGGCGTGCTCAGTATTTGGCGCGAGTATTCGTGTCAACATACTTTTTGACGACTCCGCTGGAGAAGATTCGTGTCGATACAAGACCGAATTACTTTGCCCTAGCCTTATGCCGTCATCCGAGATCGGCAACGAGAACGTGTCATGGCGTCGTTTGACGACGTGCTGGAAGAAGTCCGCAAGGCGTTCGAGGAACGCAAGAAGGCTCGAGAGGAGAAGGAGATGCAGGATCTTCTTGCATGCTACGCAAAAGATCGTCGCGGCTCCGTCACACAGATCAAGGAGCCCGTTCTTCCCCGCTCGACTCTTCAACTGAGGTACGTACAGCTCAGGTATCGAACTCATCTGCCACTGTTACTCATGAGGAGGTATCTGCTATGTTTTCGAAATACCTGAAACATGATAAGAACATGGCCGGGGAACAATTAGCTGAGTTTTCACAAAAATCTAAATATGTTTATGTTCCCACTCCCACAACTTCTCCGTTGCCTGCTTCATCGGCTGCACCATGTACATCCGTCATGCAACCCAAATACGGTATGCCGATGAATTATTTTGAGGGTCAAACAAATCCGGCTAAAAGTATTCTTACCAAGCCGGATTCGTCCATGGTCCTTTACACGCCTGATCCTCCGCCTATCGCCACTGTACCACCGCATTTGGCCTCTCCTGGCCGAACGGCTGGTGCTAACCATGGCCTCAATACTCCAGAACAAGCGGCGCAGCAGCTGGGGGTACCCCAACCGGTCGGCACAACCGGTCAGACCGGTACCCACATCGGCACTTCAGCCGATGCTAGGTTTGCTGCTTCAGCTATGCCGTTTGCTCCTCCCATGGAAAATATGAGTGCTGCTACTGCAAAGATATGGGAGAGGATTGAGAGCAAGCTTAGAGATTTAGGCCTTACCTCCACTAGCCACCGGGTCTACCAAAAGCCCTATCCTAGTTTTTTTGATTCAGTCCCATATCCGGTGGGGTGGCGTGTGCCAGACTTTGTCAAGTTTGATAGCGAAGGGTCTAAGACCACTTGGGAGCATGTAAGCCAATACATGGCTCGGTTGGAAGAAGCGGGTTCCGTAGAAGCTTTACGCGTTCGTTTATTTTCTTTGTCTTTGACCGAAACCGCTTTTGCTTGGTTTTCCTCTTTAGCACCTAGTTCAATTTATGGGTGGGAACCGCTCGAACGGAAATTTCATGAACACTTTTATAGCGGGTCTAATGAGGCTAAGTTGTCGGATTTGACATCGGTTAGGCAAGGGCGCGATGAAACGGTTAATGCGTATATTAGGAGGTTTAGAGACACCAAAAACCGATATTTTAATTTGACTATTTCCGAAAGAGACTTAGTGGATTTGGCTTTCAATTTCTTACGATCATATCTTAGGGATAAATTGGAGAGCCATAGTTTTCTAACTTTGGCTCAATTGCAACAACGTGCTTCGGCTCAAGAAAGTCGAAGCAAGGATGCTAAAGATATACCTAGGTCGTCTCGTCGTGATGTCAATGTTGTAGATTATGATTCGGCTAGCTCGGACGATGATTCTAATGATGTTTATGCTGCTGAATTTGTTTGGCCATCCAAGTCTAAGTCGTACGATTGCGATTCGCTTAAGGCGGTTCATAAGAATCGGCAAGAAGAGATGAAATTTACTTTTGACGTAGCTAAGTGTGATAGGATTTTTGACGAATTACTTAAGGGTAGTTATATCAAGATTACTCACACTATACCGCCACTTGAAGAATTGAAGCGTCGTGCTTATTGCAAATGGCATAATTCCTATTTTCATGCTACTAATGATTGCAATGCGTTTCGTCGACAGGTTCAATCGGCCGTTAATGAAGGACGATTGAAGTTCAAGTAGATGCAAATAGACAAGAACCCGTTTCCTGCAAACACTTTCCCGGTGAACTTGCAAACTGCCAAGATACTGATTCATCCAAACTTAGCCGAATCCGCCAAAGGCAATAACGTGATCATCGGCGAGGAAAGGCCGGTGGTAAGCAACTCCAGGGGTCCGACACGGGAGATTGTGATGGAGAAGCTCCCTGATGGAGAAGAGACGATCAAAGTCACTATAAAAGGCTCTGGACTCGGGGGGCAAGCTAGCAAAGACAAGCAGGAATCGGGGCCGCAGCAGCCAAACCGGTCCGACTGGTCTCCCTAACCGGTCAGACCGGTCAGACCGGTTCTGCCTCATCTTCTGGTGCACGACCGCGCATGATAAAGCCCCGCAATCCGTAGGCAGGGCAGTGGAAGGAGAACCAACCCAGGGAAAGAAGGCCAAAGCCTAAGTTCAAACCAAGCTTCGATGCACTTTTGTCCAAATATGTGAAGCAAAAGGCCGTTCGGGAGGACCGGCCATACCACAAGCGTCCAAGAAGCCCTTCCGGACAGGGGAACTTTGGGATGCCCAGGAGGAGAATGCTGCATCATGATGTTCGCCCATATTACCATCAAGGTCGTCCTCAACATCCAAGCAACATGGTACCTCCACAAGGTTGTGACGTCCCGTTCCCGGTGCCTACGTGTCCTCCGCCTGTTTGGCATCCGTACTGTGGCATGTGGGTTCCTCCGATGCCTCCAATGCATTTCCCAGGTTTCCATCCAGGTTGGGAGGCGCCCCGTGGGTCTGTTTTCGGGAGAATTTCAGAGCCAAGCAGTGAACAAGCCGAATCTTCGTCCATGGGGCAGAACAGGAGCCGGCCGCAGCCGGACCGGTCAGACCGGTTGCACCCAGGGTTGACGCTACCTCTCCCGAGACTGTCCGGAAGGCCGAAGGGGCAGACAAGGGGAAGGAGAAGATGCACCAGGACGAGGAGATGAAGGATGCTGCCACACCCGAGGTGATCAAGGTGGGCATGGCCAAGTTGAAGCTCGGAGGTGATTTCAAGGGACCGGTTATCTTCGGTGATCAAATCAACAACACGGTCCAGAAGACCCCCGCTGAAATAGAAAGAGAAAAGTGCAGCAAGCCGAGATGGTGTCCTTCCGGTTTGACGCGCACCCAAAAAAGAAAGCTCCAACGACTCAAGCAAAAGGAAGAGGAGGAGCAGTAAAGAGAGAAGGACAGGGAAGAGCTGTTCAACCAAATAAAGCCTATGGTGCCTCAGAAGCAGTGGGTGTCCAAAGCAGCAGACCGGATGGAGGGACCGGTCAGACCGGTTACAACGGAGACAGAGCGCCGTCAGAGCCAGAACCGGTCAGACCGGATGTAGGGACCGGTCAGACCGTTTCGAGGAGGATAGAGCAGGTTCAGAGGTCATCAAGGTGGCTCTCTCGATCGAGGTTCCCGAAGATGATGATATTGACCTTCTAGACTATGAACCATCTCCACGTGCAGAAGGTATGGATATTAATGTTGTGTGCTTATCATCACTTGATTGCGCTTTGCTCGAAGAAGAAGAAGAGGTGCAATTCAACTTCGGGCCACAAGACGCTGTGTTCAAGAAGCCGGAGGACTCCAATGATCATTTGAAGCCTCTGTTCGTGAGGGGACACTTGGACGGGTCGCCAATTGCGCGCTTACTTGTTGATGGAGGAGCTGTGGTGAATGTGATGCCGTATGCCGTCTTCAAGAAGTTGGGCAAGTCGGACGCTGAGTTGATCAAGACGAACATGACGATCAATGGAGTTGGTGGTGGTGAGCCGATTTCAGCAAAGGGAGTTGCTTCCGTGGAGCTTACTATCGGGAGCACGACATTGCCAACCGCTTTCTTCGTCGCCAACGTGCAAGGTAACTATAATGCAATTCATGGACGGGATTGGATTCATGCAAATCGTTGTGTTCCCTCTACCTTGCATCAGTTCTTGATTCAGTGGGTCGGTGACGATGCGGAGATCGTGCATGCGGATGCATCGGCTTGTGTTGCCATAGCCGATTCACCTTCTTGGTCGGGTTATGATATCAAATGCTTATCGGGGATGGATTTGTCGGATTGTGATTTTCTCAGTGTGTCCAAGGAGGGTTTTGTTCCTGTAAATGTAAAGCCATGGAAAATCGGCTAAATCTCATCGCGTGATCCAATGGAGAACAAACAGGAGCAGTAGCCTGGACCGGTCAGACCGGTCGCTCAACCGGTCAGACCGGTTGCGCCCGAACATCAGAAGCCGGACATCACTTCAGCCAGTTCGGTCAGACCGGTTGTCCCTGAACAGCAGGAGCCGAACGGCACTTCGCCCAATTCGGTTAGGCCGGTTTCAGGAACCGGTCAGGATGGTTTTGAGCAGAACATGCTGTGGCTTCAGAGTCGAGTTGAGAAGTATCGGTCAAGCAAGAACGATATGTGCGAGGCTATAGAGGACTTTGAAGAATTAGATAAGCTAGGACAAGGGTTTACGTCGGCCGATCCTTTAGAAGAAGTAGATATAGGTGATGGTTCTACCCCTAGGCCGACTTTTGTAAACAAGAACTTGGAAGCCGGTTATAAGGCTAAATTAATCGAGCTATTGAAAGAGTATTCGGATTGTTTTGCATGGTCTTATTCCAAAATGCCGCGTTTAAGTCGTGATTTTTGCGAGCATCGACTTCCGATCAAAGAGGGTTTTAGGCCATTCAAGCAATCGGCGCGAAGGTTCAATCCGGAGATCTGTGACCGCGTTAAAGAAGAGGTAAATCGGTTACTTGAAGCTAACTTTATTAGACCTTGTAGGTATGCCGATTGGATTTCTAATATTGTGCCGGTTGAGAAGAAAGGAACCGGCAAGATTAGGATTTGTATATATTTTCGCAATCTAAATAAAGCTACTCCTAAAGATGAATATCCTATGCCTATAGCCGATATGTTGATTAATGATGCCTCCGACATAAAGTATTAGCTTTCTTGATGGGAATGCGGGATACAATTAGATTTTCATGGCCGTCGAAGATATGGCTAAAACGGCTTTTAGATGTCCGGGGTTTGTAGGTTTGTTTGAGTGGGTTGTTATGACTTTTGGTTTGAAAATGCCGGCGCAACTTATCAACGTGCTATGAATTTGATTTTCATGATTTACTTGGCATCATCCTTGAAGTCTACATAGATGACATAGTTGTTAAATCGGCTGATTTAGATCCTCACTTAGCCGATTTACGTTTGGCTTTTGAAAGGATGCGTCGGTTTGGTTTGAAAATGAACCCACTCAAATGTGCTTTTGGTGTATCGGCCGGAAAGTTCTTAGGTTTTATTATTCATGAAAATGACATAGAGATAGATCCCAAGAAAATAGAAGCAATTAAGAAAGTCCAAGTTCCTACATGTAAGAAAGATTTACAAAAGTTCTTGGGCAAGGTTAATTTCTTGAGGAGGTTTATTCTGAACTTATCCGGGATTGTCAATGCATTTGCTCCCATGCTTCGGTTGAGAGATGAGACCGAATTTGCTTGGGGGGCAAAACAGCAAGAAGTATTTGAGAGGATCAAGGTGATCTTGTCTACGCCACCGGTGATGCGAGCCCTAGGAGAGAGCTCCTTTTTGGTTGTACATTGCGGCGGAAGAAAAGGTGATTGGAGCCGTGCTAACTCAAGAAACCGAAGGTAAGGAGCATGTCATTACATATGTGAGCCGGAGATTATTGGATGCGGAAACAAGGTACACTTTTATTGAGAAACTATGCTTTTCGCTATATCATGCTTGTACTAAATTGAGGCATTATCTTTTATCAAGTACTTGCATAGTGGCTTGTCAAACCAATGTGATTAAGCATATGCTGCATAGACCAATATTGAGAAGTAGATTGGGTAAATGGGCTTATGCTTTAATTGAATATGACTTGGTTTATGAATCATTGGAATCTATTAAAAGCCAAGTTGTAGCGGACCTTATTGTTGAGCATCGGATTGATTTAGAGCATGATTTGGACATTGCTTATATTTCTCTTACACCATGGAAGTTGTGTTTTGATGGATCGGCTTGTAGCATGGGTCAAGGTGTTGGCGTTATTTTCATATCCCCTAGTGTGCTTGTTTTGAAGCTTCTAGCCGGTTGTCTCACTTTTGCACAAACAATCAAGCCGAATACGAAGCTCTTTTATTCGGTTTAGAAATTTTAGAATCCATGGGTGTTAGACATGTTGAAGCATATGGTGATTCGTTATTAATTGTACAGCAAGTGTGTGGTGTTTTTCAATGTTTAGACGGATTGCTAAATGCTTATCTTGACAAATGCCTAGACTTAGTTGCTACTTGTGATGATTTTGCTATACACCATATTCCTCGGCATGAAAATAGTAGGGCTAATGACTTAGCACAGCAAGCATCATGTTATAATGTCAAATGCAAAAAATTTCATGTTTTAGAAAGACCGATGAGTGAAATTGCTGAAATATGTGAAGCTTCGGCTAGTTCTGCTGGACAGACCGTTTGACCGAACTGCCGACCGGTCTGACCGGTTTGCCAGTAACAGCCAAGCCAAAGCCAGACCTGGCACTCAGACCGGTCAGACCGACTCTGAGACCGGTCAGACCGGTTTAGATCAGAAAAGTGCCAATTCTCCTGATTCTGTTCTAGGTGCTTGTGATAATAATCAAGGAGATTGGAGAAGGCCTATTATTGAATATTTACGTGATTCAAGCAAGAAGGTTGACAGGAAGGTTCGGCAATTGGCTTCAAGTATGTATTGATCGATGATGTTCTATATCGCCGAACTACGGATGATCTGTTACTCAAGTGTTTGGATGATGATCAAGCCAAGATAGCAATGGGAGAGGTGCACGAAGGTATTTGTGGTACTCATCAATCATCTCCTAAGATGAAATGGCTTTTGAGGAGGGCTGGTTTCTATTGGCCTAGCATGATAGCCGATTGTTTCAAGTACTACAAAGGTTGCGAAGAATGTCAGAAGTTTGGCAATATTCAGATGGCTCCTGCTGCTACCTTACATCTGATCATCAAGCCTTGGCCATTCCGAGGATGGGATTGGACTTCATTGGGAAAATTCATCCTCCTTCCTCCAAAGGGCATTGTTTCGTGTTGTTTGCACGGACTACTTAACCAAGTGGACCGAAGCCGTGCCTTTGAAGAACATGACGCACAAAGAGGTAATCGAGTTTATTACGGAGCATATTATTCATAGATTCGGCATTCGCCAAACTTTGACTACGGATCAAGGTACTTTTTCATTTCTACTCAAGTTCGTGAGTTTGCGAATCTTATAAGATTAAGTTGCTTAATTCTTCTCCGTATTATGCTCAAGATAATGGTCAAGCTGAGTCTAGCAATAAAACGTTGATTAAGCTCATTAAAAAGAAAATAGAAGATAATCCTAGGCGTTAGCATGAAGTTTTGTCCGAAGCTTTATGGGCTCATCGTATTTCTAGACATGGTGCTACTAAAGTCACTCCTTTTGAGCTAGTATATGGACAAGAGACCGTTTTACCTGTTGAGGTAAATCTGGACGCGTATAGGTTAGCCAAGCAAAATGATTTAAATGCCGTGGATTATCGCAATTTGATGCTAGACAACATAGATGAAGTCACCAATAAGAGGTTATTAGCTCTTAATGCAATTGAAAGAGACAAACTTAGAGTAGCAAGAGCTTATAACAAGAAGGTGAAAAGAAAGTTCTTCCAAGTAGGGGATTTAGTGTGGAAGACGATTTTGCCTCTATGAACAAAGGATCACAAATTCGGAAAATGATCTCCAAGTTGGGAAGGGCCATACCGAATCATCAAAGTCATCTTTGGTAATTCATATATGTTGGAAACTCTACAAGGTGAGTGCTTGCCGAGAGCATTGAACGGGAGATATTTGAAAAAGTACTTCCCGAGCGTGTGGCAAGATGCTTAGAAGCCGATTTTAGTTAAAATCGTGCTCATGGCCGATGAGTACGATAAACATCACACTTAGTAACATTTTGGTCTGAGTATGTTTTTTGGATCATGAAATTCACCAAAAAACAGGGGGGCATATGTTGACGACCAAAATGTGCACAGACCGGTCAGACCGAAGCTACAACCGGACAGACCGGTTTTAGGTCGGTTCGGCTGAGGCAGTTCCCAACCGGTCAGACCGGTTGGAGGGTCCGGTCAGACCGGTCCCAACAGAGTCCGAGGAGGAAACTAATCCAGAGTCCGATTTTGATTCCAAATTCGTGTTTCCTCGGGATAAGACCATCCTAGGCCTATAAATACGTGGCCTCAAGGCCGGTTGGTGCACCCCCAATTGATCAAACACAATTTCTACTTACCCTTTTACTTTTCTTTGCCATAACCCTAATTTCTTCTTCTTTTCGTTTCTACGGCGGCTAGAAGGCGTCTTGGCTGGCCTGACCAAGACCAAGGCAACCCTAGGTCAAGATCCTCCCGACGGGGTCCCCCCCGGAGGGTTCCTGGCCAGGTGCTGTTCACCCGCGACGACCGGTCTGACCGGTCGCGCAACCGGTCTGACCGGGTACCGCGAGCAGAACGCCGGGGTGGTTCTGTTTGCGGCGCACGAGGGCGTGCTCAGTATTTGGCGCGAGTATTCGTGTCAACATCAGGCTTACCGAGGGCATGCAGTTAAGTACTTTCAATCTTGATCCACGGGTCTACAACGAACTGTCCATAATCGACACAGATAGAACCACTACATTGAGACTCCATTCTCTATGCAAGCTACCCGTCCGGTCTCAAATTTATTCCACATTCATATTTCACCATATTTCATTAATCATACCCGGCAAGTGTATCAGGTCGAATGATGTAGTCATCACCCCTCAGGACAATTCCTGAGTAAAGAGTCATCTCAAATGATGAACTCATCACACGACTCTTATTGAAGCATGGCTAAGTATCATTAAACTATTTTTAATAACAAGGTGATAAGGGTAATATTTGTATATCAAGGCATGCAGCAACGGTCATTCAACCAACTTCCTATTCACTTAATGCACATCTCACAAGACTTAATGTGTAATTAAGATTTATAAAACACAAGGAAGGGTTTATGCTCCGGGGCTTGCCTGTGTTGCAGGGAATGTCAGAATCCACAGAAGGTTCGTAGAAGTTATCTTGGCACCAACATCATCGGTGGATGATCTTCCTTCGACTTGTCCATCTCGAACTTTTTCCGAAGCTTGTCTCACGAGAACCTTCCCACTCTCGTTTACTACACGTAATAATGATATATGCTTAACATGATGACATGTGTGACATGCTTATTAATTAGCACAAAAGGCATATTAATCAAGGATTAGCAAGAGTTGACATGGAGGCTTACACATAATTTAATCTTTTTACCCAAGAGGTTGCATCCAAAAGACAATCAAGATAATTTACATACATCAACTAATGGAACATTTATTTAAGTCATTTAGAAATATCAATTTAAAGGTTGATCATGATCGTAACAAACAAATAAGTAAGTGCCAAGGAACAGAAAAGATGGATGTGTTCCATGGTCCACAATCAACTCCAAAATACACCCAAATCTTATTATGATTTATGCTAATCTTTTTGATAATTATTAACTAATAATTAAAGCATATAACTAAAGATTAATCAAATAGTATCAAATTATTCCCAAACTTTTTGTGAAGGTTGATACAATCATAAAACAGTTGCAAAACAAATTTCATAATTTTTGGATAATTATATTAGATTCTAAAAATTATGGAAGTTCCATTTATTAATTAAAAGAGGTAATTTTTAAGCATGCAAAAATATTGATTTTTATCATTTAATATTTTTCCTAGATAGCACACTTCAAGTAGAGGCTACACAATTTTTTTCATATTTTTAGCATGCTTCTACATTTAGTTATGAATTTCCAAAGTTCAGCACATTTATGGAATTGAATAAAACACAGAAAAAGAAAAAGGTGCCTCAGGCCAACGGCCCGACAAGGCCCATGCGCAGCCCAGCGTGAGTGAGCAGTCGGCACACGCGCGGGAGCAGGCCGGCCTAGGAGGGGAGACCCAGGGCGCGCTGCACATTTTGCAGAAACCACCCTAGTGTTTTGATTAATTATCGCAGTCTCGGTTACTATTCACCTGAGTCTCATGTTTTACATCTAGCACCCTGTATTTTATCGCCTTCTCCGTTCCCCAGTCCCTGGACATGCCCGGAGCAGAGCAGCGGCGAGGGCGCTCGGCCGGCGGCCAAATCCGGCCGCGAAGTGCTCGGCAGCGACGGAGAGTCGGCCATGAGGGACGCAGGGCCCGTGCAGGATAGGTGCACATCTACTTTGCGCATCTACTTTCAAATTCATATGAAAACTTGAAAAACTCCCAACATGAAAGTTGTTCAAAATTTTAAGGTCTACAACTTTGCTTTTGAGCTCATTTCCAAATGCCAAGTAGTTTTGGAAATGGGATTTTGAATTTGAAATTTTGAAATCCAAATTAGAGTTAACCAAGATAGTTAATTAGCAAACTTACCACCAATCAATGAAATCAAAATTGCACAAATTTGATTATGAGAATTGATTTAATAAATTCTCTGAAATTTGAATTCAAAGTTGAATTCCAAGATTTTGAAATTAAACTAAATTCAAACTTGGAGCTCAAATTTGATTACGTTTGATTTGAAAACATTTCGCCACTTTGTTTCCATATTAAAGAGCATATTTTGTACTATAAAGTTTATATTAACAAAATTTTATTTGTTTAAGCAAATTCACATTTATAAATTCACAAAGAGCCTTAATTGATATCAATGACAACATTTCATGCAACTTTTTAAACACCACATATGTAACATGGACATGCTATAATTGAAACATGTCATGCATAAATGACACAATGCTTGCTAATTATGCTTCATGATGCTCATGATTAGGGTTTATTTCGTAACACTAGGGGTGTTACAATCCTTCCCCCTTAAAGAAATCTCGTCCCGAGATTTCGAAATGACAAAGGTCTTGGGTTAAGTAATGGGAAAGGAAATGTGTCAAGCATATTAATTTGCAAGAAGTTCATAAAACAACAAGGATTGGTTTCGGAATTACAACCGAGATCAAGGGAAAGTTGTAATTACAAAGAATTTAGTATCCTTAGTAGAAACAGGGTGTACATAGAAGGAATCAAAGGAGGAGAGCACATTAATTGTGGACTATAGTAGATCATGACCATAGACCTCGATACCAGCGCGCGCCCAGCGGTACTACCTTGTGGTCGCGATCCACAGGAGACCCTAGGTTCTGACACGACACCATGGTTACGGATCATGGCACCACTATAGGGCACAATTGTAGGGACTCTCAAACAATACAAGTCGAGTTTAACGAAGTCAAGGAAATAGCACGTGTCATGGCAAAAGAAACCAATTCATAACATATGTTCAATTGAGGAGTCAAGGATTAGTAGACATGGAAAAATTAAAGTGCACCTAGAAATTTCCAAAAGTTTGGAATTTATGGAGCAAGGGTAATCAAGGATAGTTAAATGGCGAAAACCTGGTATACAACGAGATTTATTGGGACAAACAGCTATAAAGAAGAATAGCTGCCCGGAATGAAGGGAGGGAATCTAAATCATTATTTCATTTCAACCTTATGTGAATGATATGATGCATGCTCGTCCTATACGTCTTCACAACGTTAGTTAGGACATAACTTATATTGGGCAATATTTATACACTATTCTTTACTGAGGTCGGGCTATTTTCAGCTCCGTGTGAGTCTTAGGTGTTAGGTCTTACTGCGGCTGTCTCTGTTGTGGCAACCTGATGGTCTTCTAGTGGGGTGTCCAAGCTGGTCTATGGTGCGTGTCTCTAATGAGCTTTTTCCTGCTGCGCAAACTTTGGTCAGCTTTATTTTTTGTTTATTATGAAGGAAAATTTGGTTTCCCTAGCTATATTGTCCTAGTCTCATATGTACTAGTTTTTGGACTCCATAGTTAGTAAATGTGCTATTTACATTGGCTCAGTTTGATATGTTGATCTTAATAAATCTTCTGGATGGGATCAGTGCAATGGCTTAACTCTTAGATACATGAATCAATTATGTACGCATGTATGTTTCCACAACATATATCATGAACATGAATAGCATTTACAACAAACTGACGAGTTACGCTATTTCTCTTAACATTTTTCAGTAGTACTTCTGGCTTCCTGCACACATATTTCTGTCAAGTTCCTTGGGAACAGTTGAGTATACTGACCTGATCCTCCCCCAAATGTACACAAGATCTGAACATGGACCTCTCTTTGTAAAAGAATTTGATGCCATGATTCTTTTCATCTGACATGGGCAATTCAAACCTCCTCTATAACGTCAGTCACTTGTCCTTGCTTCTATCCATCAAATACTCATTTAACCAAAGCAGGCTTGGGCTGCCTTGTGTTTTGGGCCCCAAACTGATGCTGTTGCAACTGAAACTGGGAATAAGGTAATATGTGTGATTGAGTGCAACTTCATATACTTGTTTCTTCTGGAGAAAACGGCTATCTAGCTAGCTATCTTGAGGGTTCGGACTGTCAACTGTCTTGAGGCAAAGTATCAAGAGAGACAATTTATTGATTCCAATGATATACAAGCACGAAATGGTTTTCTCAATCAGTTAGAATAAAATATATGATTTTAGCTAGATACATATTTATGTCGAGGTAACATCAGACTCATTGGGGATTCCCTCGCGTGTGGAAAGAGTAAACAGATGCATCATTAAGCATTTTTGTTATAGACTCAAAAAGAGTTCCGTCGATTAGGACCGAAATACTCGTCCTTTGGTTGCAGCAGACATAACTAATATACTACTGCGCGTGGGTAAGGCGCACGCTGCGCGCTTGCGGCCCCGCCTGCCTGTGTCTACGTCCTCGCGCTCGCAGTTGGCCGCAGCTCTACCCCGCTCTTTCTATGTCTGCACAAACTGTTGAATCTTTTTTATCTTGCGCTTTTCATAGCCAGGTTCATATTTTCTAGTGCTAGAAATAGAAGACATGATGAATAATTTGATTTATCTATTTCATGAATAAAAATACATCAAAACTATAGCAAATTGACAAATTTTAAATTTGTGCTTTTCATAGCCATAATCATATTTTCATAGTAAGTGCGAATTGACAAATGTGCGTTTGGCGAACGGTCAATGGCCTGGGCCATGTCATCTCCACGGTCAGCGTCGCCATGGATGAGCAGAAGATCAGGGCTATCCTCGATTGGTCGCCGCCCTGATCCGTGCAGGCTGTGCGCCTTCTTGGGGCTGGCCGGCTATTATCGCCAGTTCATCCGAGACTATGGCGCCATAGCCGCCCCCTGACAAAACTTCTCCTCAAGGAGGGATATCTGTGGATGGCGGAAGTAGAGGACGACTTCCGAGCGTTGCAGCAAGCCCTAACGACGACGCCGGTATGTACTCCAATTGCTAGACTTCAAACAAGACTTCATCGTCGAGTGCAACGTGTCCGGGTTGGGCAGTGGCACAGTGCTTCACCAGGGCGGCGGGCCGGTCCCTTTCTTCAGCAGGCAAATCGTGGCTCAGCACACCAAATTGGCGGCTTACTAGCGTGAATTGATCTTATTGGGGCAAGCGGTCTGCCATTGGCACCCATACCTTTGGGGTCACACGTTCTTGACCCGCCGATCACTTCAACCACAAGTATATGTTGGATCAACGCCTATCAACGATTCCCCAATACCAGTGGACAAGCAAGCTAATCGGCTTCGACTTCCGTGTGGAGTACAAGCCGGGCACAAACAACATTGTGGCGGATGCGCTCTCGCACCGCGACTCAGGGGAGGCAGCAGAGGCACTGACGCTAACGCTCCCACCTTCATGCTCTTCGATGACTTGTGCCAGGTGTAAGAATAAATTAACGTCAACTCCATAGGATCTTCTAGCCAATGCATGAACACCTAGATTTACATTAGATTGTGATCTTGCAGACTCTTTCGCAATAACACTCGCCTCCTTGAAGCAGGCATGATGCAGCCTTCCTCCTTGAGCTCCTGCAGAGGATGAACTTGGTGTCGGCCTCAGCTCCTCCTTCCTATTGACACTAGTAGAAAAAGAGTCTTTCGTTTTCAGCCCAAATTCCATTAGTCCCGGTTCGGGCAAAAACCGGGACCAATGCCTGGCATTGGTCCCGGTTCGGCTCCGTGAGCCATTAATCCCGGTTCGGCTCGTGGTATTAGTCCCGGTTGGTGGCATGAACCGGGACTAAAGGGTGCGGCACCTTTAGTCCCGGTTCATGCCACCAACCAGGACTAAAGGTCTATCTTTAGTCCCGGTTCATGCCACGAACCGGGACTAAAGGGGTTTTTTTTCCCTCTCATGACTACCCCAGTGGATCGCCTTTTCAGTTTTGCAAAACCTAAAAGAAAATGATAAAATCTTCAATAAATAAAATCCTTTGAGATATAGTTAGGTTTTAGTGTCTAGTTGGTATAGAAAATTTGAAATATGAATTTTGACCTTTTTTGCAAAAAACAGAAAACAAAATTTAGCAGGGCCATAACTTTTGCATACGACGTCGAAAAAATGCGTTTAATATATCAAAAAAAACTAGAGAAAAAAAGGAGCTCGATTTCACCCGGGTTTACCCGGTGAACTTTTCTCAGATCCTAGAAATTCCAAAAGAAAAAAAGTTATTTCAAAAAGAAGAATTTTTTCTACAAAATCAAAAAATAAAAAAATAAAAAAAATCTTATTCCAAAAGTCATTTTAAGCAAAAGATGATATGGATGCAATATTTGGATTCCTACCATTTTTCTGATCGATTTATACATATTATTTATCGAATTTCGATTTACAGATTTAAAGATATGAATTTTTCCATATTAAATAGAAAATGGCAATAATAATGTAAAATTCATTTTTTTTTGTTATTTGAATTAATAATTATTATTACTTAATCATTAATATTTATGTTAGTATAGGTTTGGAATTCAAAAAATAATATCATGTGACATCAAAGTGTAGAGGATAATAAGATTGATACCATAGTATTATCAGAATGTTATCAGTGCAATCTTGGAAGCTAATTGGAAAGGAACTCAAAAATTAAGCGTGCTGAGTGTGGAGCAGTGTGAGGATGGGTGACCTGTCGGGAAGTTTGACCACTAGTGTGAGGATGGGGGTGAAGCGTGCTGGAACTTGAGATTAGGGGCGATTAGAGATTAAACTGACAAACAATCGAAAGATTTGAAATATATTTAAAAAAATCGAAAAAATTCAAAAAAAATATTTCGAAAAAATGGTCTTTAGTCCCGGTTCGTAATACGAACCGCCCCTCCAGCCCCAGCGCAGGCGAATCGCCCACGTGGAAACCCATTGGTCCCGGTTCGTGACCGAACCGAGACTGACATTAGTCCCGATTTGCCAGTCCCGGTTTGGGAACCGGGACCAATGGCTCATACGAACCGGGATTATAAGCCATTTTTCTACCAGTGTGATGGCGTCCTGCATGGACTGAACGCCTCGGCGGCGGTGGATTCTGGCCTTCAACCTCCCTTGCACGTCTTCCTGTATTGGAAGGGAATAGAGCTGGCCTCCCGATTGTCAAGTTTTTCTTAATCACATCGTTAGGCTCGGGGCTCCTTTTTATAGACGTGTGGGGGTTGGGACCAGACCACATTAGTTTGAAAGTGCCCTCCCCCCCCCCCCCCCCCGATTAGGGTGCGATTAGTGGGTAATTAAGCCCTTAAAACTTGGTCATGTTTGACCAAGCCTGAGATCAATTCCAACATTCTCCCCATGATGGAAAGGTTAATCATTAAAGTCTACTTCTCAACAAGGATACTTCACCAGAGTAAGTCGTTGCAACAACAATTGAGCGTTGTTGAAACTTCAGTTCTCGTGATTTTTTTTTTGTTTCAAAATTGGCACTTATTCCTATTGGGAGATGGCCCATATGCTTATGGTTGTGACACCATTGGTGTCACTGTAGAAGCCAAGAACAGCCTCTCCTTCAAATTCAAGTTCAGAATCGAATTTGTCCCAAAATTCTCCAAATCTTACCAAATTCCACTTTGTGAAGGAACTTAAATTTCTTCTATGCAAGTAGTGCCATCTAAAATTATATTCAAGGAGATCACAGCAAGAAAGAATTTTGGTAAATTTGTAGGAATTTTATCGAATGGTTTAATGTCCTTAAAAGTTCAAACTAATTTCCAGATTTGGCTTTGTCCCAGAAATTCTAAATGAAAATATGTGCGGAGTTCGAAGTCAAGCTGAAAATTTTGTTCCTCATGTTTTCCTCTACCTGCACAAAAATCCTTAATTTTTTGTGACCCAGAGCTATTTTATTTCGATTTTTAAAGTAGTTTACTTTTTCGGCAGCTGAAAAATTATTGGAAAAAATCAAAATCAGCTTGGGCCCACCTGTCAGCCTCCCCGCCACCTGCCTCTGCTTTCACCGCTACCGCTCTGCTCCTGCCGCTCGCTGCCGCCGTAGAGCGCGCGTGCGCGCGCGCACTCGAGCGCCGGCGCCAAGCATTCAAGGTGAGACCGCCCTCTCCACACGACCTCCTGTTGCTACCCTTGCGCCGTTTTAAAGCCCGATCGGCTCCCGACCACACCTATCCACCCCGCTCGTTCTGACAGCGCACCAAGTGCCACTAGCCGAAGCTCCCCTTCGTCCCGCCGTCCTCCACTGGAGCTGCGCCACCGGGCGAGCTAACGCCGTGCCCGCTACTTCTTTCTTTGGCTCCACCCCGGTTCCCCTCCTCACGTCTCTGTCTTGTGCGCAGGGTTGAGGCCAGAGCCCCGCTATTGTTTGGCTCAACGCTGCCATGCTGCTCCACCGTGAATCCTTCTCAGATGAGTTGCAAAAGCAGTGAGCCACCACTCCGTCTCCCTCCCACTGCGAGTAATTTCATTCTCGTTCAACCATTCTCGTGGATTTTGAAGTTTCCCCACCGTCGTCGTCTTCTTCCACAGGTCGCCACCGCCGACCCTACTCCGGTCTCTCCCCGTCAACGAGGTGTAACTGTCAAGCTTCTCCACTCTACTGGAAGCTTTGGGCGAGAACCTTGTGGAGTTTTGTCAAGTGATGTGAGTTTCCTACGCCGCTGGAGACCACCACTTCCGTCTCCGCCGTCGCTAGCCGCTGTCTTGCCACCCCGACACCGGCCGACCCCTCGAGGTGAACCCCAATGGCTTCCGCCGCCCTTTCCCCAACTTGTTGCCGGTTTTCGTCCACCGGAGGCCGCACTCCGGCTGATCTCCGGTGAGCGTCGCCCCCGCCGGCCATCAACAATGCCTCCGCTGCATTCGCTCGGCCCAGCGTGCCGCAGCCCAGCTGCGCCGGCCTAGCAGCCTTGTGGCCGTTCTTCCCTTACACGGCCCGCAGGCCGTGCAGCCCACCGAGCCGGCCTACCAGCACCAGAATCGGCCCCGTAACCCCTTGTCGAATTCATTTTTCTGAAATCATTTTCATAAATGCTTAACTAATTTAGTAATTGTTTCAAAATTCCTAATAATTCGAAAAATAGTTGGAAAATTATGAAATAAATTCTGTTGGGTAATTTGTAATGTAATCTACCAATTAAATTATTTATTAACCTTTAATCTTTGTTAAATCAAGTCAATTCTTAATAAATCCTCTGAATTGAATTTATTTATGAATTTTTGCCAGAACACTTGTCACCCAATTACCTACTTGATTAAAATGGTTCCAACCCAGATCATGAATGTTTAACTTGGTAATTAATTAATTTCCTATTTTGGTTAATTAAACCCTAGTGATTAAATTACTTTGAGTTAATTAACCAAACTTTGCCAAAATCCCTTTCAACTAGCTCCTGATCCTTAGTAAATCAGCCAAGTTCAGATCCGTTACTGAACTTGAGTAATTTACTTCACCACCTTGTTTCCTCCTTAAGTCAAACCTAATCCTTATTAATTAACGAAAGAAACTTAATTAATCTCTGTAATGGTATAACCCCTAAAACTCAGAAGCCGTTTTTGTTTAACCTCCTTGTCTCGTTCTTCATTAAAATTACTGCTTTCGTTAAAATTGGTGCATTTGCATGATGTGTAGGATCCGTTGCTGCTGGAGGCTACTATACCAGCAAGAGGAGCCGGACCAGGAGGTGTACGGTGATCCACAAGCGCTAAGTAACGAGGAGACTAACCCCGAGGCCCAAAAAGGCAAGCCCCGGTGCATACCGACCTGTGTTACAGCATTTTAGTTTATAACTGTCTTGTGGTTTATTTGTGCATTTACGTAATAGCAGTCTATTGGAACCCTGGCTGCATTAGGTTATCTTTTCCTGTTATCCTTGCACCCTTTTTGTAGCTACAAGACGTTAGTACTGCTATGCTTAATGTATAGGATAACGGTAGAAGTTGAGTGGTATGTCCCACTCGCAAGTAGGACCCCTTTTTCCACTCTGGTGGTTCTAGAAAGGTTTTGGTTAGACAAAAGGAAAAGTTTGTTTAATTTGAGACACGGACGAGGCAACTAGGAGAAATGGGAGTATCATTGGATGGGAAAGTCGGGGATAGGAATGAAGATATTTCGGGCTCCAAGGTGGTAGCCCCTGTCTGTGTCGATTAAGAACCACATCATTTTGGCTCTGATGAGCAAGTTTTGAACAGTACTGACGCATGCTGGTATATGGGAACCAGTAAACTGACGTAACTTAGTAACTGCTTGGTCGAACCGCAACCTCTACTCCAAGGCTGAAAAAAGGGAGGGAGAATGAGGTAGACCAGGACGATGGCTGGACCGGACGATCCCAATGGAACCAAGATTTTATCCTGGGTGTGAGGACCGATTTTGACCTTGTGGGAGCTTTGTGAAAGGTTGTCAGGTTTTCTTCTATAGGACGTACATCAATTCGAATTGCCGGGACACTTTCGGAAATGAGTGATAGCTTGTTCGCTGTGTCACCTTGTAGTAATTGAAGGAACATAAGTTGGATGGGGTTAAGTTGATAATTGTTGTTAACTACTATAATCTTGTTTATTACTGTTGTTGTTGCTTCACTTACATGTTTTAGACCAGGATACAAACTTGAGCTCCTAATTAAGTTAATTTGGCTAAAACTTGAAAATAAGGATCTACTAGTTGTGGTTTTGGCAAGCGAGTCAGCTTACCCTTGTGGCCTTTGCATTCTTAGGAGTCGGCTATTTATGGCAACCTTGTCGGATAAGTCTTGTTGAGTAGTAGTTGCTCAGGCTTTGCTGTGCTATTTAACCTGTGCAGGGGATCCCTCTCTCCCTTCCGGTGATGTCGATGGTGGGTATCAGTGGGAAGTCCAGACTCCCGATGGCTGGACTCCGTATTGGGATCCCCCGCAGGCTTGAGTCGCTTCTGAGGACTGCATCTTTAGGATGAGATTCATGCCCTTGTATCATCGAGTACCGCTTCCGCTAATGTTCTTTTGTTAAGCAAACTTCCACTGAAACTCTGTTGTATCAATTCGAAACCTAAATTGTAATAACTTTAACTTTCAGAACACTTTATTTGTTTAAATGCTTATTTGTGTGTATTTGTGCATTCTTGTTTCGTCAAGAATCCCTTGATCTTGATCTTGGAGACTAGCCCCTCATTTCTGAGGTGGTTATGTCACAATGGTCCTTGTGTGCAATTTGTTTTCACTTGTACTTCATGTGCACATACATATATTAGAAAATAAACTTCTTTCCAGAATCTATATTTGAGATCTCTCTTTAAACTGTAGGTTTTGTCATTAATCATAATGCTAGCAATGTTTGAATCAAACCTATAGTGAATGATGCTCAACACTAAATCTTTAAACATCACACTCAATACATAAACCTTTAGGCACTACAATAATACTCAGTTGAACATCAAGTATAATCTATGAGCATTGTCACTTAAACATTAATCGATCCTGGATTCTTTCACATTATCTTATGTTTGATAGTACCATAGAAATGATACTCGAACAAAATTGCATTTTCACATAAAATATACTAGGACATGATTCTTAATTTAATTCTCTTTAAAACATAGTCATGATAACTTCAGTATAGATTGTAACATGCCATAACATAATTTTGCACCACCAATGGTGCCTGAAGAGGCGGACATGAGCTTTCCATAATAGTGCTCCTTCCACAAGTGTGAAGATGAACATAAATGTGGATCCTTAACATCAAAACACACATTTTATCTATAGATGATTTACAAAGATCATCAACCTCTTCATAGGCATGCTACACAATAGTGTCATGCCCATAACACTAATATTTTCTTAATAGATTTTTAGGAGTCCAATCCCAAAATGATTGCTATCATAATCCCGGATAATACAACTATTAAGGCTCTTAATGACTTAGATATGTTCATGAACCTCATTGCCTTAAATAAAAGTAATCATGATAGAGCATCCACATAAATCATATCATAATTAAGTACGCTGTCATGTTTGAGGCGAACTTATACCTCCTTTTGGACCTATCTCAATATTATCTCTTTTAAAGTTTTGATAGTGAGAAGACTTTTTCTGAAAGGTTTTCCCTTTATAGTCAGGATTATTGTGAACCCATAACAATTCACTGTTTTGACTCTATTAGGACGTTAGGACGTTAAATTTGCTCAAAAGGCAAAACTCTAAAAGAAAAAAAATGAAACAAAATATAATGAGATGTCCCACTCCCTCCTCGAAATGTGATTCAAAGAAAACTCATATTTCGATGCACTCTCATTAATCAAGTTAATATTCCTTACATAATGATTTGGAGAAAAAATCTCTCCCTTAGCATGAATATTGGACAACTATAAGAGTAATGTGATGTTGGCATCATAATAATATCTTACATCAGTCATTGCCAGCATTCTTTATAAGCATATGTGTTTCTTAGGCTTAATCATAGCTCACTTCATCTCTTATACCTTATAGTTAACATTATTACGAAGCGTGCTCAAAAGCTCCAAGAAATTTTGATGATCATTATTTTGAGCCAGAATTTATAATGTTAGACTAGGAGATTACTCTCCCAAATCCATATGATCCGAGGAATTGCTCCCCCAGATCCTAATTGACATGATCATAAGGAATATCAGATCAGATCATTTTCATTAAAGGTGTCAGACAAGAGAATCAAAGATTCTCATGAATGTCTTAACTCATAAAGATCTTGCATATGTGCTCATGAATTCAACAATTTAGAAGAAATATAAGTTGTAAGCATAATTCTATGTTCATCAATCATAATAAGTAGCTGATAATAAAAAATAGGGACAACGAGACAAAACCTAAATACTCTTTTATAATTATATAAAACTTAGAATGGTTGGAATGATATTATACAAACTAATAAACATGTAACTTCGCATCACCGTTGGGTAGAAGCAAAGATTTTGCATAATAATTCAATATCAGTCCTTACTAAATTTAAACTAATTGACTCATTAAGATCACAAACAACGTTGGTCAGTATGTGATCGAGGGTCATTAATTGTGACTTAAAACTCTTAAAAATGACACGAAGTGTATATCAATGTTGGTCAGAATATACCTAAGTGTCATAATCTCTGAACTCACATGGGCTTACAGAAGCCCGCAGCCTATAGGACAGCCCGCGCGCTGCCCAAATAGCAAAAATTGTGCAAAAATAATCTGGCCCAAAACTAAAGAAAAAAAAAAAATGCCCCAAGGCGCTGGCCAGAGTGGACCGAAAAGAGCTCCGGCCAATTTTCTCTCAGCAAGTGGCCCAGCTGATCCCGGCAACCTGATCAATCGTCATCGTTCGTCTCAGTCCGATGACCAAAAATGAGTCCGAGCTGAAGAAACACGCTGATAGCCAGGAACCCTAACCTAAGTCATGTCATCCCGAAAATCCCGGATCGAGATGGAGTGCTGAGAGGTGGGCAACGGTGAGTGGCGCGCGATCGAGCAGAGCACCGGCTAAGCGGCAACGGCTTGTGCGCGAGAGACAGTGGCAGTGCATGACCAAGAGTAGCACCCACTGGAGCGGTGACAGCTTGCGCGAGTCAAGCGGTGCCATCGCGGGGCCCTCTCGCAGGATCGCGCGTGCGGCTCCGTCGAGGAAATCCTCCATGGTGCCTGAATCAGGGTGCACGCGTGACGGTGGGCAATGACGACGCGACAATGCATGCGGATGGGCAAAACCCACAATGGTCAGCGGGCCAAGAGGTGTAGCTTGTGGCCAGGATTAATTAGAGATGGCAACCCGACGGTGAAGACGATGGCCCCGACGTCCAGATCCACGGCAACATTATGTAAGCCCAATCTGTAACACCCGTGGTACTAAGCATGTATTTGAACCATGAGAATCAATAAAAGTCCGAAGTTTGAATCAAATTCCTGAAATTTACATGGAATCCAGGCAAATTTCAAACCCGAGAGTGATTTTGAATTTTGATTCAAAATCCTTTAAGAATGGGACAAAGTGTCAATAACGAAAGTTGTTCCAAATGTCTCAAACTATCTCCAGGAATTTTTGTGGATTTTTTTTCCAAATACCTAACTATTTTTCTTGGCTTAGAATCATTTTCTGGGTTTTATGAAAAAGAAAAGGTAAATCTTTTTGCAAACGGGCCCACCTGCCAGTCGGCCATAGCCGCCGACGCCTAGACCCCGCCGGTCAGAACTGCCTTCTTCCCCCAACCCGCGCCCTTTCGCGCGCATTCGGCCACCACGCGGCGCGAGCCGCCGCGAATCCGGCTCCCCGCGCCCGGACAAGCACCCTCCGACCGGGATTCCCCGACCGGCCCCGTGCCCGAGGTGCCCCGACCACTCATCGTCAGCATCGCCGGGCACTCTGCATCACCTCGGTTGCCACTCCTGCCCCCGCCATTCGCCCGCGCCGCGATTCCGTCTGACAGCCGTGCTCCGACAAAACAGCCCCCGTCTTTGCGCCCCGACCGAACCTCGCGGGCCGAGCGCCCCTCTCTCCCATTTGGCCGAGCCGATGGTGTGGCACAGCGCCCAAGCACCCCTCCCCTCCATTGGGCGGTTTGTACGGCAACTTGCCACGCGCCGCGAGTGCGCCAGGGGTTAAAACCCTGGTCGGCCGCTCTGACTGGCTTGTCCCGACCGCCCGTCCGACCCCGTTGTCCGAACGGCGCCCTGCCCCGCCTCCGCCCTTTTCCCCCAACGCGGTAAGCCACGCCGCCGCCACTGCCTTGTCTCCCTCCTCAGCACTGGCAGCTCACCCTTCTTCTCCCCTTCACGCAGGTCCCAAGACCGGACATGCCGCCGGCCGCCCCGGATTTCTTCCGCACCGGAACGTCGCCGCGTTCGTGAGCTTTGTCTCCCTTCCGTTGCCACACCGCCCCGGTGGGTCCCCGTGAGCAAGATCTTGTCCGACGGGTGCGCTCGACCACGGGGATGCTCGAGGCGTAGACCTCGTAGCGTGTCGGCCACCGAGCATGCTCCCGTGCCGGGCCAGATCGGCTGCGCCGCGCCGCCATGTGGCCCGCGTGTGGATCTGCCCTGAGCGGCTAGGCAACGCCCTTTTTACGGTCTAACCGCTTGGTTTTTCTGAAATTAACCCGGGGTCCCCCTCTGTTTGGGTACTTTTTTCAGGGGTCCTGGAAGTTCTATGTTCTTTGCAATTAAGTCCAAATTCTTTGTAAATTTCTTCTAAATTCATTCTAAAATTCTAAAAGGCTTTGCATTGCATAATATGTAGGTCTCGCCTCCACCGGAAGCCAGCCGCAGGAGAAGGAGCAAGTCCCGGAGGAGTTAGGAGGTCCATAAGCGCCAAGTTTCGTGGATACTAACACCGTTCCTAAGCAAGGCAAGCCCCGGTGCATGTCGATCCGATTTTTGCACGAGTCTTTGATTTATAAGTTATGTTTATTGATGTATTGTGCACTTATGTAGTAGGAGTCGGATGGAACCATAGTTGCATTAGTATACCCTTCCTTATTATCCTTGTTTACCTTTGTAGCCACAGATTGTCGTTAGAAGTGCTATGCTTAGTGCTAAGGCAACGATAGAAGTCGAGTGGTAGGTCCCACTCGCATGTAGGACCCCCTCTTTACACACTGGTGGGTTGTGAATGTGACATAGGCCCTGTTTGGTTTCGCTTTTCTGAAACTCGCTTTTCTGAGAAGTAAGATTTCTGAAAAGCTGCTGTCCAGAGAATTGGCTGTTTGGAGAATCGAGGTGTTTGGCAATCCTGATTATTTTGAATAGATTCTCTGTTTGACCTGTAAAATGACATGTATGCCCTTGAGTCTGATAATAGCTCATTTTCATAGTTTTCTGTCTTATCCTGCTTTGCTTTATAATATTACTAATAAACATTTTATTACAATACTATTTTAGTGGTTCACCATAAACTAACACAAAAAACTGACATGATTCACATGTCATCAACAAACACAAGGAAAATATATTCATGTTGTTACCTATCTACACTACCATAGAACCGATAAAACTTCATCATGTTACTGCTTACTCACTGTGACCAGCAGTTTTAGCAGCAAAGAGAGGGAGTTCCATTTGTTTTTACTCACTATGACTAGCAGCAGAGAGAGGAAATACCTCTTCCGAAGCTACCAGCTGAGAGAGGGATACCAGCAGTTCTTGCACAAAAGGAAGAAGGCTGGCTCAGATCTGAACAAAAAGGAAGAGGAGGGAGTTAGCCTCGCTCAGATCGGCATGAGGTACATTCTTCTTTTTGTAAATCGATTGCTACCAGCAGAGAGAGGAAGAGGAAAGCACACCCCGCCGGCATCGTGGTGCTGTTCCAGGCTGCGGAGCGGGAGCAGACCGGCGTCGTGTTGCTGTTCCAGGCTGCCGAGCGGGAGCAGACCGGCGAGCAGTAGGAGATCCAGGTGGGGGCGAGCGCGCGGAGATCCAGCCTGTAGCCGCGAGCGGTGGTAGAAGGCGCACGGGAGTCTGGGGGCGGCACGGTACGATGGGAGTCGGGGGCAGGGAGGAGAAACGCGAGGATTTTTTGGAAACACAGGAGGGGGCTTGCGTTTTGGGTAATCCGAACCGCCGTGTATTCGGCGCGGGCCAGAAACGCGCGGTGCCGAAACGCCGCTTAAAACACGAAGCCTTTGGGTGGGGTTGTGCGTTTTTGGGCTAAGAATCCGAGAAAAAGCGAAACCAAACGGGGCCATAACCACCTCAGAAAATGAGGGGTTCTCCAAGATCGATATCAGGGGATTTTTGGCGAAGCAAGAATATACAAGTACATATAAACAAGCATTTAAATAGATAAAGTGTTCTGAAAGTTAAAATCATTACAATTTAAGTTCTGAATTAATACAATAGAGTTCCAGCGGAAGTTTGATTCACAAAAGACAATAGTGAAAGCGGTACTCGATGATACAAGGGCATGCATTTTGCCTTAAAGACGCGGCCCTCAGAAAGGGCTCAAGCCTGCGGGGGATATGAGGTCCAGCAGTCGGGAGTCTGGACCTCCCACTGGTAGCCACCATCGGCATCACTGAAAGAGAGAGAGGGATCACCTGCATAAGTTAGACAACAAAGCAAAGGATGAGCAACTAGTACTAAGTAAGACTTACCCGACAAAGTGGCTATAAACAGCCGATTCAAATGCAAAGGCCACAAGGGATAAGCTGACTCACGCTAAGACTGCATCGAGCACGTCCTTACTTTCAAGTTTTAGCCAAATTAACTTCATTAAGAACTTAAGTTTACATCCTGGTCTAAGCATGCAAGTGAAACAACAACCACAACAGTAATTAAGAAAGATTAATCAATTAACAACATTTATCAACTTAATCTCATCCTCATATGTTATTTCAATTACTACGAGAAGACTCAGCGAACAAGCCATCACTCATATCCGAGAGTGTCGCGGCAATCCGAATCGATGTACATCCTGCAGGGGAAAAACCTGACAACACGACATACGCTCACCGCGGACAGGTCAGGTGTGGCAACCTTTCACAAACACCCTACGAGGTCGAAATCGCTCCTCTACACCCGGGATGAAATCTTGGTTCCACAGTGATCGTCCAGCCCGACCGTCGTCCTGGGCTACCTTATTCTCCCTCCCAACAACAACCTTGGAGTAGCGGTTACGGTTCGACCAAGCAGTTACTAGGCTACTCGGTTTACTGGGATCCATATATCTAGCATGCGTCAGTACTATTCAAAACTTGTTAATCAGGGCCAAAACGGCGCGGTCCTTAACCGACACAGGCGGGGGGCTACCACCTTGGAGACTCGAATTTCCAACAACCCACTCCTCGACCTTCCCATCCAATAATACTCCCCTTTCCCCTAGTTGCCCCGCCCGCATCTCAAATTAAACCAACATTTCTTCCTCCAACCAAAACCACCAGTGTATGAAAGGGGATCCTACCTGCGAGTGAGACCTACCACCCATCTTCTACCATTGTCCTATACATCAAGCACAGCAATGCTAATGCCCTGCATCTACAAAAACGTACTCCCTCCGTTCCAAATTAATTGACTTTCATTTATCCAAATGTGGATGTATCTCCAATTCATATTAGATATACTAAATTAAGCAGTGGTCGATTGAAATTGAGAGAATAAGCTAAATAATTTTGACTTTATTTTTTTTTGATTCTAAAATCCTCTTCAGCAACTAGTACTTCTGTGAAATAATAGGTTAGATACATTGACTTTCTATTCAAAAAATATTTGTTGATTCAATTAAAAGAAAACTCGCTATACCCGGCTCCGCATATTCATGCATTTATGCTCTAGATACATCCACATTTGGATAAATGAAAGTCAATTAATTTGGAACGGAGGGAGTACAAGGATAACGGGAAAGGATACGCTAATGCATCTAGGGTTCCAACCAACTCCGACTACGTAAATGCACAGTTAACCACAAGACCAGTTATAAAGTGAAAAACACAAAGACACAGGTCGGTATGCACCGGGGCCTGCCTTGCTCAAAAGGGGGGTTAGCTTCCTCGAAGCTTGGGACTTGTGGATCAGCGTACACCTCCTGCACCTGCTCCTCCTGCTCGTAACCTCCGACAGCAACGGGTCCTACACGTCATGCAACGCATAAGTTTTAAGAAAGCAACAATTTAACAAAAGAAAAAGCAGGGAGGTTAATCAAACGGCTCCTTAGTTTTAGGGTTGCAGAGATTAATTAACTTCGCCTAAAGAATTTCCTTCATTAGATAACTAGGGCTAGGCATAAAAAGTAAGGAAGAAGCGAGCGGAAACATAAACTAATCAAGTTCAGGGAAAGATTTGAACTCCGATGATTTACTAAGGATCAGGTATGGCTTGAAAGGAATAACGGTAGAGTTTGGATAATTATCTCGGAGTAATCACATTACTAGGATTTAATTAACCCAAAAGAAGGAAATTACTAATTACCAAGTTAATTGTGCATGAAATGATTTGGAACAATTTTTGACATGAAGATAATGATATGAAAAGTTTTCAGGCCACATTTCACAATTATATACCGCTCAGAGAATTTATTATGCATTAAACTGGAATTAACAAGGGTTAAATATTAATAAAAATTCCATACATAAAGTAAATATGTTTCATATTTATATTTGGTAGAATGATTCAATATTTACCCAACAGGCTTTATCTCACATTTTTCTAAGATTTCCTCTAATTATTATGAATTTTCTAAGCTTGCAGGGAATTTTAGATATTAAACTGGAAAGAAAAAGAATCCGGCCAATAGGGTCATGGCAACACGCGGCCACACGTCTTGCGGCGCACGGAATCCCGGCCGGCGTGGGAGCTGGCCCATGCCCTGGCGTGTGTGCACGGCGCGGCACCGTGGCCTGGTCGGCGGCGAACCCAGACCGGACGCTGTGCTCTGTCGCGAGCGGCCCGAGTGGCGGCACGCTCCGGCGCACCCGCCGGGCAAAGCCACAGAGACGGCGAGGCCCCGGAGCGGTCCCGCGACGAAAGACCGAGTGCGGTGGAGGCGGCCTCACCGGCAACTGGCGACGACGGCGCTCGGGATCTTGCACGGACAACGAAGAAAGGCAGCGAGTTAGCGTGGACGGCGGCAATGTGAATGGAAGGAAATGGTGGCATGCTCACCCGACGTTGGACGACGGCGGTCGGAAGGAGGGGGAGCGGTCGGGAGCCGACAGCGGCGGTCGGGAGGAGAGCTGTCCGGGGGCGCCGCGGTCGGGAGCCGACCGGGGCTTTAAGGTACCGGCGTGCGCGCTCCACGCGGCAGCCGCCGCCCCGTACGGCCAATCAGGGAGGAAGAAGGCCCAACCGGGCGCTAACGTGTGGGCCCCACCCAATTTCTTTTCCAAACGTTTTCCAAGCTTCAAAAATCCAAGAAAATTGCCGGAAAATGGCTCGGAAGGCCTAAAAATTCCACGAAAAATCATGGAGGTAGATTGAATGATTTTGAACAACTTTTGTGCTGATATATTTGTTCCAAACCCCACAGATTTTGAAATCAAGCTTAGATTCTTCCAAAATTTGAATTTAAAAGGGGCTGGACGCTTAGGGAGTTTGTGTGCACTAATAAAAATTCACCAGTGCACAAACATTGGACAAGGAGGGCTCCAAGGTGATCTAGAAACATTGCTCTTCGAGTTGGATGACATGCATAAGCTAAATCCAAAGACTGAAGAAGTTACGTAATTCTAAAAAGTGTTAAGCGATAAGGAAAATCTGGGAAAATTTTCCAAAGTCTGGAATTCAAAGAGAATGGCCCTGTTCTGGCATTTGAAACTACTACTTCCTTAACTCGATTTTTTTCACCGATTTTTGTGCTTGCAAAGCATGTCAGAAAGATCATTTTCCGTTTTGGGCCAAGGTGTAAATCAAATCCAGGAATTAAACAAAAATCCTAGGTAGGGCCACACGAACTAGAAATTCAGGAACTTGATTTTGGAAACTTCGAACTTTATTGATTCTCAGGGTTTACATGTACATGATCATGGGTTTCTCCGCTTAGTGACACGGGGTGTCACAGCCCCCCCCCCCCCTAAAGAAATCTTGTCCCGAGATTACGAGTAGGGTGGGGCTCTAAGAATACAAAGAACGATTGCAAAGAATACCTTTATTGAGGAGGCAGAAAATCCGGATAGTTTGAACGAAGATATTCCTCTGTCTCCCATGTAGCTTCTCTTTCTGAATGATGGCTCCACTGCACCTTGTAGAACCTGAGTGTCCTTCGTTTTGTCACGCGGTTTTGCCGATCCAACAACTTGATCGGGTGCTCTGGATATGTCAGATCAGCCTCAAGTGGTGTTACATCGTTAATGACGACATCTGTGGGTGCCTTCAGACACTTCTTGAGTTGCGAGACATGGAACACATTGTGAACACCAGCCAAGGATGACGGTAGATCTAACCTGTAAGCCACGGCTCCACACTTTTCCAGAATGGGAAAAGGTCCAATGTAGCGGGGTGCTAGCTTGCCCCTTATCCCAAACCTCTCCACACCTTTCATGGGCGAGACACGAAGATATGCACGGTCTCCAACTTCAAACTAGAGTGGCCGACGTCTCTTGTTTGCATAACTTTCTTGTCGGAACTTGGCGGTTCTCAGGTTGGCTTGGATGCGGCGTACTGCCTCCTTGGCCTCGGTGATGAGATTGGGGCCAAAGATCACTCTCTCACAGGGCTCAATCCAGTTTAGTGGGGTTCTGCTGTGGCGACCGTCGAGTGCTTCAAAAGGTGCCATCTTGATGCTCTCTTGATAACTGTCATTGTAAGAGAACTCGGCCAACGGCAAGCATTTGTCCCAACTGCCACTGTAGTTCATCACACATGCTATGAGCATATCTTCAAGGATCTGGTTCACTCTCTCAGTCTAACCATCGGTCTGCGGATGATAGGCTGAACTGTGGATTAGCTGGGTTCCCAAGGAAGCATGCAGCTGCTCCCAGAAATGGGCAACAAACTGGGCTCCTCGGTCTGAAACGATAGTCTTCGGTACTCCATGCATACACAGCTTACGAGAAATGTACAACTCTGCATACTCCCCCATGTTGTAATGGGTGTGCACGGGTATGAAATGGGTAGACTTCGTCAGTCTATCAACAACCACCCAAATGGAGTCATACTTGCAAACTGTAAGAGGTAATCCCACGATAAAATCCATGCTGATGTTTTCCCACTTCCACGCAGGGATGAATAACGGTTGCAACAATCCGGCTGGTTTCAGATGATCTACCTTGACCCTCCTACATGTGTCACATTCTGTCACATAGCGAGCAGTCTCGTGCTTCATTCTCATCCACCAAAACTGCGCCCTCAGATCATGGTACATCTTGGTGCTGCCAGGGTGGATGGAGTACTTGGACGTATGGGCCTCGTCAAGAATCTTCTTGCGTAACGCATCATCCTTTGGAACCACTATCTGATTTTTGTACCATAGTGTTCCTTCTTCATCCTCGCAAAACATTTCACTTGCGGGTCACCCTCTATCAACCTTCTCTTGATATGTGATACCCCAACATCTTTCTTCTGAGCTGCTACAATTTTCTCTCTCAACGAGGGTGTGAGGGTGACGTTGTATAGGGCTATGTCTAGGAGTACTCGGGTGCTGGACTCTTCTCCTGTAAGGCGGACAGCAGGTAGATATTAGCAATGGGCCTTACGGGTCAAAGCGTCTGCAACTACGTTCGCCTTACTCGGATGGTAGTGAACCTCCAGATCGTAATTCTTTATCAACTCTAACCACCTTCTTTGCCACATATTCAGATCCGGCTGCGTGAAAATGTACTTCAGGCTCTTGTGGTCTGTATAGATGTGAACCCTATTCCCATGCAGATAATGTCGCCACGTCCTGAAGGCTAGGACAACTGCCGCTAACTCAAGATCGTGAGTTGGGTAATGCTATTCATGACGTCTGAGCTGTCTTGAGGAGTAGGCAATCACACGACCCTTCTGCATAAGAACGCATCCCAACCCGATGCCTGATGCATCACAGTACACATCGAAAGGCTTCATAATGTCGGGTTGTGCCAAAACAGGTGATGTTGTCAACAGCTTCTTCAATGTCCAGAATGCCTCTTCACACTCTTCACTCTAGACATACTTTTCTCCTTTCTTCAGTAGCTCAGTGATAGGTTTCGAGATCTTGGAGAAATTCGGGATGAATCTGCGACAGTAACCGGCCAATCCAAGGAAACTACAAACCTGATGCACAGACCATGGAGGCTTCCACTCTAGCACATCTCGCACCTTGCCAGGGTCCACGGATATTCCCTACTGATGATTTCACGTGCCCAAGGAAGGGTACTTCGCTCAACCAGAACTCGCACTTGCTAAATTTGGCATACAGGTGATGCTCTCGCAGTCGTTGAAGCACAATACGAAGGTGTTCCTCATGCTCTTCCATACTCTTGGAGTAAACCAGAATGTCATCAATGAAGACCACGACAAACTTGTCCAACTCTGGCATGAACACTGAGTTCATGAGATACATGAAGTGTGCCGGGACGTTGTTCAAACCGAATGACATGACAAGGTACTCATAGAGACCGTATCTGGTGGAGAAAGCTGTCTTGGGAATATCTTCGGTACGGATCTTGATTTGATGATAACCAGAACGGAGATCAATCTTGGAGAACACTTGAGCACCTGTTAGTTGATCAAACAGAAGGTCAATGTGGGGCAAAGGATACTTGTTCTTGATAGTGACTGCATTGAGCGGCCGGTAATCAACACACAAGTGAAGCTCCTTGTCCTTTTTGTTCACAAACAAAGCTGGAGAACCCTAAGGTGAAGAACTGGGTCTAATGTAGCCTTTATCTAGAACTCCTTCAACAGAATTTTCAATTCTGCCAACTCATTCGGTGACATTTTGTACGGCCCCTTGGAGATGGGAGCGGTACCAAGCTGCAACTCTATGTTGAACTCGTCATCCCTATCGGGTGGCAATCCTGGTAGATCATCGGGAAATACAACTGGATACTCTTGGACTACGGGTATTTCCTCTAGACTCTTCCCAATAGTGTGGTGCATGGATGCTTTGAGACGAGCAATTTCTGGGAGGTGTAGAGTGACCTTGCCATACATAGGAGAATTTAGGTGAACTAGGCGGGCAGAGATGTCCAAGAGAGCTTTGTGTATCTTCATCCAATTCATCCCCAGAATGACATCTATCCCTTGACCTTCCAAGATAATGAGGTGGGTACGGAATACCCGACCGGCTAACTCGAGTGGAACTTCTCGGACTATCCGATTGGCAGTCACCCGACCTCCGGGGGTGCTAAACATATATGGTGCTTCCATAATCGCAAGTGATAACTTAGCCTTACGGGAACATGCTGAACTCATAAAATCATGTGATGCTCCAGAATTGAACAGAATAATAATATGATGCTCATGCAGGAAAAATGTACCCGTAAGAACTTCTCTCTCCTGAATCTCCTCAACAGTGGTGTACTTGGCATCAGAGGCGGAGGTGGGCCCCGGGCAACCAGGGCCATGGCCCGGGGCGCAGCAAATTTTCCAGCTTCCTACCTATATGGATTTAAGATTTGGCCTGGGGTGCAGCCCGTACTGGCCTCTCTTTTCTGGCCCATCATGCCCAGCATGAGGTGAAACCAGGTGGAAACGAGGGAAGAACGCTCGAAGCCTCAAACCATCCTCTCGCTCGCTGCGGCTGGATGCCACTGCATCGTCTCCGGCAGGCCGGCTTGCCGCCTCGCACCACGTGCTCCCCGTCCTTTTCCGGCAGGACGTGCAGACTCATTGAATGATGCGACTCTACCGTATTTTTTGCCAAATCTGACCCTTTTTACGAACTAACAACGTATCTGGCCCTTCCTGAGAACTAATTCCAAATCTGGCCGCTGAGCTCGGCGCCAATGCAAAGGGTGCCGACCTTGTGCAGGTCGGCGCCAGCCCGTTTCTTTGCCCAACCAGGTTCGACGCCAAGGAGAATGGCGCCGACGTCTTCGTCTGCTCTAGTGTCCAAATCTCTTGGCGCCGACCCGAGCGGCCAGATTTGGAATTAGTTCTCAGCAAAGGCCAGATACGTTGTTAGTTCGCAAAAAAGGCCAGATTTGGCAAAAAATACGACTCTACCCTACCTCTCCTGCTATTAGTCTAGTCTCCACTCTGGACTCAACTACGGCTCTCTATCCGTAGGTGTTAGGTAGTTTTCTGGTCATCTCACAATTTTGAAATTCCAGTTTAACTGATTTATGTGACTATCAAGAATTGAGCTGATTCAACGATTTAGAAATTTCTTTGTCATAGATTTCATGATTTAGAAATAGAAGATGAATTGCTCGGTACTAGTAACCTTATCAAAATAAATTAAATTACTCCCTCCGATCCGATAAAAGCGTCGCTGGAATCAACCTAATCATGTACAATTTGATACTACTGCTCCCGACACTTTTTTAGAATCCGAGGGAGTAGTATTTTTTTTTTGCGAAAAGAGGAAGTAGTATCTTACACTAGTGTTTTAGGATTTTTTTTTTTGCGCTTAGCTTTTGCCCCGGGTCTTGCTCCAATCCTGGCTCCGCCACTGCTTGGCATGGCCGGTTCTCTGTGCTGGGGCCTTAGGCTGACTCCTCTGCTGGTTGCCTGCTGGTGCTGGTTCTCTTGGTGCATTGACTTGCCTGGGTGCACGGTACTCCCGAGCAATGTGCCCGGTGTGCCCGCAGTTGTAGCATGGGTAGCCAGCTGGGGCAGTCTGCTGAGGTGCTCGCGGTGGTGTAGGCCGCTGAGGGTGGACAGGTGCGCAGGTGCCACCTGCTGCTGTTGAGATGGGCGGTAGCCCCACTTTGGTGGTGGAGGCGGGAGTCTTGGTTGGCGGGCTGGCGGAGTGTAGACCAGGCGGTACTTTGGCTGAGTGGTACCGGAAGGTCCTGCCCCAGCCCTCTTCCTCTTCTTCTCCTCCTTGTGCACACGGATGGCATCTTCTTGCTCATTAGCTGCACTCACCAGCTCATTGTAGGTGTAGTTCTGGAATAGTGTCAGATGCTCATGGAGCTTAGAACTAAGCCCCTTCCTGAAAAGCGCCTTCTTCTTCTCATCCGTGTCTACATGATAAGACCCATACTGTGAGAGGTAGTTGAACCTCTTGCAGTACGTACTCATACACATTGTTCTCCCCCTGCTTGAGTTCTAGGAATTCTTGCATCTTGCGGACCATGAGACCATCTGGAATGTGATGCCCGTGGAAAGCTTCGTGGAACTCAGCCCACTACACCTGGTGGTTAGCCGGAAGAGTGGCGGTGTAGTTCGCCCACCAGGCGCCCGCGGACCCAAAGAGTTGCTGGGCCGCAAACAATATCTTCTGGTATTCAGTGCAGCGAAGGAGCCCGAACTTGGACTCAGTAGTGTGAAGCCAGTTGTCGGCCTCCAATGGATCTGTCGCCTCGGCGAACACCGGAGGATGCGTCGCCAAGAAGTTGGAGTAGGAGGTCTCGTGCGGCTGCTGCTCGCGGGCTTCCCGGTGCTCATCATTCGCCACCAGCCTCTGCATGAGTGTATTTTGCATGGCCAGCAGCTGGTCGATGGTCACCGCACTACTAGAAACAACACCTTTCGACCAGGGCCGATTTTGCCTCTAGTCCTGGGTGGCTTAAGACCCGAGACTAGAGGGGGGCACTAGTCCCGGGTCAAACGTTTTCCATTTGTCCCGGGTCGTGAGGGAGCTCTAGTCCCGGGTGGTGCCACGACCCGGGACCATAGGTGCGTTGGCAGGGCTGCCCAGGGCGTGGGCCACGCGAGAACATCTCGTCCCGGGTCGTGCCACGACCCGGGACAAGAGGGGGAGCTTTTGTCCCGGGTCGTGATACCACCCGGGACCATTGCTCGCCGTGCATCATCTTCTACCCCCGTGAGCAGCCCCTCCATTTTTCAGCTCGAGTTCATCTTCATTTGCTCCATTGTTTCCTCTCTCTAGCTCAAGTTTATCCCCGTTTTTTCTCACTATTGTCAAGATTAGCAGCAGCCATCTATCCGAGGGTTAGCAACTTGATCCTTTCATCCGTCATTGCCCATTTTAGCTCATTTCTTTACTAGCTTAGCTCATTTCATTTTTGTAGTGCTTGGTAGGTGTTTGATGAAATGCCTAAGTTAGGAAGTTCATTTGTTTCATATGCAATTTAAGCTAAATTAAAATATTATTTGTGTGTTCCAGTGTCGTGCTCACCGCCGTTGATCGCCCCGGTTGTCCCGTCACCGGCACCACCTCGGTAAGCATATTTCTTGAAACTTTTATTTTTAAAAATCTTAGTTGTATGATTTAGATGCATAATTATTATTTGTATTTTTTATTAGTTGTATAATTGTTTGTTATATATATAGTGCCATGGTTTTGACACATGCCCACACCGGCCCTCGTCCGCTCTATTATTCGGATGTGGTATGATTGTTGTTATAACTATATATTTGTTTCGTTTTGTGTTTATGACAATCATGCCGACCAACTTGACATAGATATATTTTTATCTAGGAGGTAGTTGAACCGGAAATTCCAACCGACCCTAATGTCGAGTATTTATAAAAGAAAACAATGATTTGAAACCAAAACTGAAAAGAAGTGAAGATCTTCGTCTCCAATGCCTAGAAGAGAACAGGAAATTGGTGTCCAAGCTTGCCGACATCGCCGATGAACACCGGTTTAAGCTTGCCGACGTCGCCGATGCTCACGAGATCAAGATGGATGTAATGCGCTTGAAGATTAAAAAAATTAGAAGTTATGCCATTAGTCAAGAGGCTTGGTATCATTATGCTGTTGGTTCAGTAGTTACCTTAGTTGCGATTTTGATCGCATTTGTTGTTGGGTTTAAATTCTTTGGATAGTTGTATCTTGGTTTAAATGTATGTTTTATGAGAACTATGTATTACATTTGGTCACTACTGTACTTTGGTTTTAATGTGATGAACTTGTATTAATGAATATGGTCAGTTGTCTATTATGTTCGTTTACCGTAATGGGTTTTAGCATCGTGATTGCGTTTGACATACTTATATAATGCAGATGAGCCATCCATGGATGTACGCTGACCGACGCTCTAGAGAGTACATGCAGGGCGTGCAATCTTTTCTCAAAGTGGCTGAGGCAAACAAGCGGGATGGTTTTATGTTATGTCCATGCCTTAAATGTCAGAATGAGAAGGATTACCCTCGGAAAAAAACCTTCACATCCACCTGATAGAGCATGGTTTCATGCCGGCTATAATTGTTGGACCAAGCATGGAGAAAGAGGGGTTATGATGGAAGACGACGAAGAAGAAGAGAACGATGACAACTACATGTACCCTGAATACGATGGTAATGCAACTGGGGAAGATGAAGATGAAGAGGTACCAGATGAGCCCATCATACATGATGAATTACGTGGGGTCATCGTTGATGCACAGAACAAAGTAGAAAGTGAACTTGAGAAGTTGAAATTGGATCGCATGTTACAGGATCACAAAAAAAGTTGTACCCAACTTGCGACGATGACAACACAAAGCTCGGCACCACACTGGAATTGCTGCAATGGAAGGCGGAGAATGGCTTATCTGACAAGGGATTTGGGAATTTACTGAAAATAATGAAGAAAAAGCTTCCAACGGATAACGAATTGCCTGACAGTACGTATGAAGCAAAGAAGGTTATCTGCCCTCTAGTATTAGATGTGCAGAAGATACATGCATGCATTAATGACTCCATCCTCTACCGCGGTGAGCAGTACGAGAATATGAATGAATGCCGTATGCGGTGCATTGCGGTATAAGATCAGACAAGATGACCCTGGTGATGTTGAGGGCCAGACCCCCAGGAAGAGGGTTCCTGCCAAGGTGATGTGGTACGCTCCTATAATACCACGGTTGAAACGTTTGTTCAGAAACAAAGAGCATGCCAAATTGTTGCGATGGCACAAAGAGGACCGCAAGAGCGACAGATGTACAGACACCCGCCGATGGGTCGCAGTGGAGAAAAATCGATACAGAGTTCAAGGAATTTGCACGTGACGCAAGGAACTTGAGGTTTGGTCTAAGTACGGATGGCTTTAATCCTTTTGGAGAGCAGAGCAGCAGTCATAGCACCTGGCCTGTGACTCTATGTATCTATAACCTTCCTCCTTGGTTGTGCATGAAGCGGAAGTTCATTATGATGCCAGTGCTCATCCAAGTCCCGAAGCAACCCGGCAACGACATTGATGTGTACCTAAGGCCATTAGTTGATGAACTTTTGCAGTTGTGGTCGAACCAGGTGTACGTGTGTGGGATGAGCACAAACAACAGGAATTTGACCTACGAGCGTTGCTGTTCGTAACCATCAATGATTGGCCTGCTCTTAGTAACATTTCAGGACAGTCAAACAAGGGATACAATGCATGCACGCACTGTTTAGATAAGACTGAAAGTATACATTTGGGAAACAAGAATGTGTACCTGGGGCATCGTCGATTTCTCCGAACAGTCATACCGTAAGAAAGAAAGGCAAGCATTTCAACGGTGAGGCAGATCGCCGGAAGAAGCCTAACCTCCCTGATGGTGATGTTATATATGACATGGTCAAGGATTTAGAAGTAATCTTTGGAAAGGGTACTGGCGGACAGTCTGTTCCGCATGACGCTCACGGACACGTACCCATGTGGAAGAAGTGCTCTATTCTGGGAGCTACCCTATTGGAAAGTCCTAAAGGTCCGCTCTGCAATCGATGTGATGCACGTGACGAAGAATGTTTGCATGAACCTGCTAGGCTTCTGGGCGTGTATGGAAGACAAAAGATACGGCGGAAGCAAGAGAGACCAGCAACTTATGAAAGACCCAAAACCTGCATCCAATGAAAACGGATAAAGGACGTCTAAGTCCTGCTAGCTACGCTCTTACCAAAGAAGAGAAGGAGATATTTTTTGAAGCCTTGAGCAGTATAAAGGTCCCGTCTGGCTTCTCGTCGAATATAAAGGGAATAATAAATATGGCGGAGAAAAAGTTCCAGAACCTAAAGTCTCATGACTGCCACGTGCTTATGACCCAATTGCTTCCGGTTTGCATTGCCGGGGCTTCTACCGGAAAATGTTCGACTACCCATTGTTCAGCTATGTTCGTTCCTCAATGCAATTTCGCAGAAGTCAATCAGTCTAGCCACTCCAGTAAGGTTACAGAAGGATGTGGCTCAATGTCTCGTTAGTTTTGAGTTGGTGTTCCCACCATCCTTCTTCACTATTATGACACATCTCCTAGTACACCTGGTCGACGAGATTCTCATTCTGGGTCCTGTATTTCTACACAATATGTTCCCCTTTGAGAGGTTCATGGGAGTCTTGAAGAAGTATGTTCATAACCGTGCTAGGCCAGAAGGAAGCATCTCCAAAGGCTATGGAACAGAGGAGGTCATTGAGTTTTGTGTTGACTTTATTCCTGGCATTAAGTCGATTGGTCTTCCTGAATCGCGACATGAGGGGAGACTGAGTGGAAAAGGCACTCAGGAAGGAAATCATCAATATGTAGGGACGGGCATTCTTTCACACAAGCCCACTACACTGTTCTACATAATTCAACTTTGGTGGCTCCGTATATCCAAACACACAAGGATATTGTACGCTCCAACAACCCGGGAATGAATGACTCCATTATTGCAAAGGAACACATGGAGAATTTTGGCGGTTGGTTGGAACACATTAACAATAACAACACAATCTCAGATGAGCTGTACTTGTTGTCTAAGGGACCATTTTCGACTATTTGGACTTTTCAAGGTACGAGATAAATGGGAATACATTTTACACGAACACCCAAGATAAAAAGAGCACCAACCAAAACAGTGGTGTCCGCTTTGATGATTCAACAAACGTCAATGGGCGAACCGTCACGGTCACATATTATGGTTATATAGAGCAGATATGGGAACTTGACTATGGACCTTTTTTTAAGGTCCCTTTGTTCTGGTGCAAATGGTTCAATCTGAAAGGCGGCGGGGTAAATGTAGACCCACTGTACGGAATGATACAGTGGATCTCAAAATCTTGCGTACGACACCGAACCATTCGTTCTAGCAAATGATGTGGCTCAGGTTTTCTATGTGAAGGACATGTCTACCAAACCCAAAAAAAGGAAAGATAAGCAAGCAGATACATCAGCCGATGAGCCAAAGCGGCACATAGTTCTTTCAGGGAAAAGAACCATCGTGGGAGTGGAGGACAAGACAGACATGTCAGAAGATTACAATAAGTTTCATGAAATTCCGCCCTTCAAAGTGAACACTGACCCAAGCATCAAGTTAAATGATGAAGATTGTCCATGGTTACGGCGCAATCAGAAGAAAGGGACACACACGAAGAAAAAAGTGAACACTAGATAGGGATGTTGTTGGTGATGTGTAATAATGTATTAAACTTTTTATCAAATGCACATGGTTTCCCGTCATACATCCCAACGTTGGGCTCAGGTTTTCTATGTGAAGATGCTCCATGGTTAAACCTTTATGTGATGTGTAGTAATGTATTAAACCTTTATGTGGTGAAAACCATAATACATAGCTCGAGTCCATTTTTATTTAACCATAATACATCACGAATAATGTCACTAACTTTTGCCGGGTCCTAAGCCACGGGGAGGGAGAGGGTAGCACCCTGGGGAGGGGACGGAGGGCGGTGTGGAGCCTCCTTATATATAAGCAAAACTGACCAAACACACGGTTTCCCCGTCATACAGCCCTACGGTAATGCACCGTAGGGCTGTATGACGGGAATCCGAATGCTTTGTATACTGCAAATCATCGCGTGGTCGTGAGACGGCAAATCGGCCTTCGATCCAGACAGCGGCAAGACGTCCCTGATGATCTGCAACCGTCCGAACAAGTGTTGGGGATGTTGCTAATCATCAGAGACCCTTGCCGCTGCTTGGATCCGACCGAGGGGAGGGTTCACCTTCAGCCTCCGCTCTAGGAACTCCTGCCTCTCAGAAATCTTGCTCTCTGCTACCCGTGAACTACAATGAGTGCCGTGAGTGCCGGGAGGGGGGCTATATATAGGGTCATGTGGCTCACGAAGAAACACAGTACGGTTCTAAAAATCCAACGGCTCACTAAGCCCTCAAAAGAAACACACCCCTGATCCAACGGCTCACAAGCGCTTCAAAGAAACACACGATCCGTGTGATTCTTTAGTCCCGGTTGGTGTTACCAACCGGGACTAGTTCTAAAAAATCCAACGGCTCACAAGCCCTCAAAAGAAACACACCCCTGATCCAACGGCTCACAAGCGTTTGAAAGAAACACCTTAAAATCATTTTTGAAATTTAAACAATATTGGTTTTAATGTGACTTTCAAATTTAAACAATATTAGTTAATGCATTTTTTAAATTGAAAATGGCAAAATGGTTAACAGTTTGAATAGTTCGAACAATTATTTTAGAAAACAGAAATTGCTTTGGATTAGTTATTCAAATTCAAACACTTTTCATGTTAATTTTTTTTTCAGATTCAAAAGTATGCGGAAGCTATTCAAATTCATATTTAGGAACTGTTCAAAAATTCGCGCGCAAAATTTTAAAACTTTGGGCGCTTGAACGAAAAAAAGGACCTTGGTCTCTTTGCCGCGCTGCTGGCGAAAAACCTCTGGTCCCGGGTCGAGGCACCACCCGGACAAGGGGTGCCCCCTCGTCCCGGGCCGTGGCTCCGCCCGGGACAAGACCTCCCTTGTATTAAAAATCCAGGGGTTTCACCCCGGGTCGAGCCACGACCCGGGAACCCCTTCTTCCTCATCGCCCCCGCGCCGCCACTCGCCTCGACGCCGGGAGGCTGCCCAACTCCGGCTCGCCCCCTTCCGCGCCGCCTCCGCCCGACCCCGCCCACGCCGCCTCCGCGCGACCCCCGCCGAGTCCTCGGCGCCGCCCTCTCGTCCCGGCCGCCCGAGCGCGCCCGCGTCGCCCGAGCCATCCATGCCGCCGTCCAAGTCCGGCGCCGGCCGTCCGACCCCGCCCGGTCCGCCCGCGCCTCCCCGTACGCGGCCGAGCCCTCCACGCCGTCCAAGTCGGCCGAGCCTCCACGCCGTCTCCAAGTCCGGCCGAGCCCTCCAAGGTGCTTTTTTTTTCTTTTTTTTTCATTACCAAATTTTTTTTTGTGTAGATTAATTAGCTAGATGTTAATTAGTTATGTCTAGAAATTAGCTATGTTAGAAATTAGCTAGATTAATTCGATGTAGTTGTTAATTAGGTATGTCTAGAAATTAGTTGTTAATTTGTTGTTAATTAGCTATGTCCAAGTCGTTAAGTCGTGAAAGTCGTTAAGTCGTGAAAGTCGTTAAGTCGTGAAAGTCGAAAGTCGTCAAAGTCGTAAAGTCGTGAAAGTCGTTAAGTCGGGTAGTCGTAAAGTCGTGAAAGTCGTGAAAGTCGTAAAGTCGTTAAGTCGTGAAGTCGGGTAGTCGTAAAGTCGTGAAAGTCGTTAAGTCGTGTGAAAGTCGTAAAGTCGTCAAAGTCGTAAAGTTGTGAAAGTCGTATAACGTCGTGAAAGTCGTAAAGTCGTGAAAGTCGTTAAGTCGGGTAGTCGTAAAGTCGTGAAAGTCGTGAAAGTCGTTGAGTCGGGAAGTTCCTACGTTGAATTATATTGTGAAACTATTCAAAAATTCGCGCGCAAAAATTAGATAAGTTAAATTAGATAAGTTAGATAAGTTAAATTAGATAAGTTAGTTAAATTTGCTAAGTTAAATTAGATAGTTAGATAAGTTAAATTAGATAATTTGATAAGTTAGTTAAATTTGCTAAGTTAAATTAGTAAGTTAGATAAGTTAGTTAAGTTTGCTAGTTAAATTTGCTAGTTAAATTTGCTAGTTAAATTTGCTAAGTTAAATTTGCAAGTTAAATTCTGCTAATGCTATCATTGTTTTATTTTCTTTTGTAATAGTTAAGAATGGACGATGGATATGCTTCCTCTTCCAAAACAGAGAAGGGGAAGATGTGTTGCTCGAGTATATCCGGCAACCGCGATGGTGATGAACACATTGGAGCAGAAGAAGATGCTCCGAGTTTTTGAACGACTCGGACGGGAATGGAGGAGTGGAACGAAGCGTCCAAGGCAAACTAGCACAGTTGGTGAACCCGCAGTCGGCGTGGTATATTAAGCTTCTATTTGATCAGATGTAAAAATTTATTTGTATATATTATATTAACAAATGTTTCTTCTTTTTAGACCTCCGCATCGACCCAAACTACTAAACGAGGCCATGCCAAAGGGTTGGGAATAAAGATCATTTCGAATTGAGTCAGTGTCTTCAGATGGCAAACCGTTGGCGCCTCCGAAGAGCGCAACTAAGTTTCTGCATCAATGTGGAGTTGTTGTCAGGGACAATGTTCCGATCAGCCTTTCGGAATGGAATCAGATAAAAAACTTAGAGGGCAATTATTATGTGGTGGCTCTAGGTTAATAGTGCCAGAAACAATTGCTTGTACGTCACACGTCAGTTGGGAACCCCAAGAGGAAGGTATGATGAGTGCAGCAGTAAGTTTTCCCTCAGTATGAAACCAAGGTTTAATCGACCAGTAGGAAAACGAGGTTTGCTTCGAAGGTGTTGGTGAGGAGTGTAGTGCGGCGCAACACCAGGGATTCCGGTGCCAACGTGGAACCTGCACAACACAATCAAATTACTTTGCCCCAACTTAACAGTGAGGTTGTCAATCTCACCGGCTTGCTGAAAACAAAGGGTTAAACGTATCGAATGGAAATGATGTTTGTTTGCATAAAACAGTAGAGAACAATGATTGCAGTAGATTGTATTTCAGATGTAAAAGAATGGACCGGGGTCCACAGTTCACTAGTGGTGTCTCTCCAATAAGATAACTAACATGCTGGGTAAACAAATTACAGCTGGGCAATTGACAATTGATAAGTGCATATAACATGCATGTGTGAGCTGTGGTGTCTACTATGAGATTCATTTGGGCATTACGACAAAGTACATAGACCGCTATCCAGCATGCATCTATGCCTAAATAGTCCACTTTCCGGTTAACATCCGTACCCCTTCCAGTATTAAGTTGCAAGCAACAGACAATTGCATTAAGTAATGTGCGTAATGTAAACAATACATTCATCCTTGAATAAAGCATTGCTGTTTTACCCCTAGTGGCAACAACACATCTACAACCTTAGAACTTGCTGTCACTATCCCAGGTTAAATAGAGGTTGAACCCAACTATCATGCATAAATACCCCCTCTTGGAGTTACAAGTATTCACGTGGCCAAGGCTTCAACAAGTAACGGAGAGCATGCAAGATCACAAATGACATAGACATGATAATATAATATTCAGCTCCACATAGGTATCAATATAAGTCAGATCCCAGCAAACACAACATGTAGCATTACAATAAGATGATCTTGATCATGATAGGCAGCTCACAAGATCTAAACATGATGGCACAAGTGGAGAAGACAACCATCTAGCTACTGCTATGGACCCATAGTCCAAGGATGAACTACTCACGCATCACTCCGGAGGCGGGCATGGCGATGTAGAGCCCTCCGGTGATGATTCCCCTCTCCGGCAGGGTGCCGGGAAGAGCTTCAGAACCCCCCGAGTTAGGGTTGACGACGGCGGCGGCAGCGAATATGTTCTGGATGAAAGGCTCGGTGTTTTAGGGTTTTCGCGTCTCGGGGAATAAATAGGCGAAGGGGCGATGTCGGCGGACCCCCGAGGGGCCCAAACCACCAGGCGCGGCGTGGGCCCAGCCGCGCCAGGTGGTTTGGCCACCTCGTGGCTTCTTCGTCTCTCCTTCGGACTCCGTGTACGTGCTGGAAAAATAGGGACTGGCCTTTTGTTTCGTGCAATTCCGAGAATATTTCCAGAAGTAACTTTCTGAAACCAAAAACAGCAGAAAACAGGGAACTGGCACTGTGGCATCTTGTTAATAGGTTAGTCCCAGAAAATGCATAAAAGTGATACGAAGTGTATATAAAACATGTAGCAAATGGTATAATATAAGCATGGAACAGCAGAAATTATGGATACGTTGGAGACGTATCAAGCATCCCCAAGCTTAGTTCTACTCGTCCTCGAGTAGGTAAAACGATAACAACAAATAATTTCTGAGGAGACATGCTTTCACACAATCTTGATCAATATATTGCAAGGCTCATGTCATGAATGAAGTGACTCAAAGCAATGATCTATAGTTTGCTAACAAATAGATAAAGAGTAAACAATGAATCATATAAGCAAAAACTTTTCATGAATAGTACTTTCAAGACAAGCATCAAAAAGTTTTGCATAAGAGGTAACTCATAAAGCAATAGATTCAAAGTAAAAGGCATTGAAGCAACACAAAGGATGATTAAGTTTCAGCATTTGCTTTCAACTTGTAACATGTATATCTCATGGATAGTTGTCAACATAAAGCAATATAACAAGTGCAATAAGTAAATATGTAAGAATCAATGCACACAAAGTTGACACAAGTGTTTGCTTCTAAGATAGAAAGGAGTAGGTAAACTGACTCAACATAAAGTAAAAGATAGGCCCTTCGCAGAGGGAAGCAGGGATTAAATCATGTGCTAGAGCTTTTTAAGTTTTCGAAAGCATATAGAGAGCACAAAATAAGTATTTGAGAGGTGTTTGTTGTTGTCAACGAATGGTAGTGGGCACTCTAACCCCCTTGTCAACCAGACTTTCAAAGAGCGGCTCCCATGAAGGACGTTATTCTACCAGCAAGGTAGATCATCCCTCTTCTCTTTTGTTTACACATGTATTTTAGTTTCTTTATAGATGACACTCCTCCCAACCTTTTGCTTACACAAGCCATGGCTAACCGAATCCTCGGGTGCCTTCCAACATTCACATACCATGGAGGAGTGTCTATTGCAAAATTAAGTTGCTTACTGATAAATCAGGGCAAAACATGTGAAGAGAATTATTAATGAAAGTTGTAATTAATTGGGGCTGGGCACCCCGTTGCCAGCTCTTTTTGCAAATTATTGGATAAGCGGATGTATATGCCACTAGTCCAGGTGAAAGTCTGTCAGAAGTAAATGACAAGATTGAAAGATAAAACACCACATACTTCCTCATGAGCTATAAAACATTGACACAAATAAGGAGTAATAAAGTTTTGAATAGTTTAAAGGTAGCACATGAAATATTTACTTGGAATGGCAGGAAATACCACATAGTAGGTAGGTATGGTGGACACAAATGGCATGGGTTTTGGCTCAAGTTTTGGATGCACGAGAAGCATTCCCTCTCAGTACAGAGTTTAGGCTAGCAAGGTTGTTTGAAGCAAACACAAGTATAAACCGGTACAGCAAGAATCACATAAAAACATATTGCAAGTATTATAAGACTCTACACTGTCTTCCTTGTTGCTCAAACATTTTACCAGAAAATATCTAGACCTTAGAGAGAACAAATATGCATCCCAAGTCTCAACAAGCTCTACGGTAGTTCTCCACTACTAGGCTTTAACTACATGATGCAAGAGCTTAAACATGATCTACTTGAGAGCTCAAAACAATTGCAAAGCATCAAATCAAAACAAGACAATGATCTACAAGAATGCATATGTCTTTTCCAATACCAACTACTACATGTAGCATTTTCTTTCTTCCAAACAAACACCAATAATTTATTAAACATAAACTCTCCAAATGATAATATAATGCAGCAAGAGAGTATTTATAAACAAGTGCTAACAGCTCGAAGAGATGCATGAAAAACAGGAGCTAAAAGCACTGCAGTAGCTAGTTAAGAATACTCAACAAATATAAGTGAAGAACATGAGTATTCACATGAAAAAGCGGAGCGTGTCTCTCTCCCACACAAGGATTGCTAGGATCCGAATTTATTCAAACAAAAACAAAAATAAAAACACACAGACGCTCCAAGTAAAGCGCATAAGATGTGAAAGAATTAAAATATAGTTTCACTAGAGATGACCTGATAAGTTTGTTGATGAAGAAGGGGATGCCTTGGGCATCCCCAAGCTTAGACGCTTGAGTCTCTCTGAATATGGTTGGGATGAACCACGGGGGCATCCCCAAGCTTAGGCTTTTCACTCTTCTTGATCACATAATATCACCCTTCTCGCTTGATCCTTGAAAACTTCCTTCACACCAAACTCAAGACAGTTCTCATTAGAGGGTTAGTGCATAATCAAAAATTCTCATATTCTGTAATGATACAATCAATCCCAAAGCTTCTGGACATTAGCTACAGCCACCAATGCTTTGTGGAGCAAAGAAATCCACACAAACACAGTAAAAGAGCGAATGCAAAACAAAAGGCAGAATCTGTCAAAAACAGAACAGTCTGGAATGACGAATTTTTTCGAGGCACTTAAGTTGCTCAGATGGATCTGGCCTAAAATAATGAAAGTTGCGTACATATCTCAGGAATATGCGTGATTTTTCTCAGAATTTTTTGAATTTTCTACAGGGAGATAAGCTCAAATCCGTGACAGCTAAAAATCTGTCACTGCGCAGAAATCCAAATCTTGCATCAACTTTCAATATAGAACTTTACTTGGCACAACATTGCGATAAAATAAAGATACAAAGGAGTTGCTACAGAAGTAACAAAATCCTTGACTCAAAGAAAACAAAAATAACAGCAAATAAAAACGATGGGTTGTCTCCCATAAGCGCTTTTCTTTAACGCCTTTCAGCTAGGCGCAGAAAGTGAAAATCAAGTGTTGTCAAGAGGAGAGCATTGACATCAATACCAAGGGCCATGTGCCTACCTCTCTTACCCTTAGACTTACTCTTTGGTTTGGGGAATACATGGCCACCTTGGTGTGGAGGTAAGATTCAGAGTGCCTTTTCCCACATCTATGGTTGCTCCCATTAATTTGAGCAGAGATCTTCCAAGTGTAATTTGTCCTGTCCCTGCACATTCAATAACAAGATAATCAGTGGACACCGTTCTCCCAAGAAAGGTTGTAAACACACCCTCAGCTATCCCCTCGGGAAATATAACAGAGTTATCAGTAAGAGTTATTCCTTCTCCTCCTTCAGCAAGTCCCAAAGATTCAAAGTTTCATAAATGCTTTTAGGCATAAGGCAAAACTCAGACATAATATCACAACGAGCATAAAAGGTTTCACCACAAATAGCAACCTTTACCGTAGGGACCCACATCGAAGGTTCAAAATTTGTTGGAACATAGTCAAAATATTCCCGAATTTGATTATAGCCATCCTTTAAACAAGATATATGTGTCTCAAGAGTGTTTAATCTAGCATGGATGCTAACAAGGGCCGAATCAAATTTATTAGTTGAGCTAGAAGTTGCAATCAACTTTTTTATGGCATTAAAAGCTTGATCCCCATCACAGTGAAGGAAATCTCCTCCCACAATAGCATCTAAAGCATATCTATAACAAAGGGCTAGACCAAAGTAGAAGCTAGTGAGAAGCAAACTTAAAGTCATTTTAGGATCAGTTTTACCAAAGGAATCATTAATTCTAGACCAAGCTTCTTTAAAATTCTCCTCACTCCTTGTTTAAAAGTGAAGATCAATTCCTCAGGTGACATAGCAACAGGCATGGAACAAGACATGATGGTGACAAGAACAAAACAAAACGAAATAAACAAGTAACTAATTTTTTTGTGTTTTTGATATAGAGAAAGCAAACAAAACAAAATAAAAATAAACTAGCAAGACAAGTAACTAATTTTTTTGTGTTTTTGATATAGAGAAAGCAAACAAAACAAAATAAAAATAAACTAAGCAAGACAAATAACAAAGTAAAGAGATTGGGTGTGAGAGACTCCCCTTGCAGAAGCAATTCTGTTTTCCCCGGCAACGGCGCCAGAAAACGTTGTTGGTGGCTCTAGGTTAATAGTGCCAGAAACAATTGCTTGTACGTCACACGTCAGTTGGGAACCCCAAGAGGAAGGTATGATGAGTGCAGCAGTAAGTTTTCCTCAGTATGAAACCAAGGTTTAATCGGACCAGTAGGAAAACGAGGTTTGCTTCGAAGGTGTTGGTGGAGGAGTGTAGTGCGGCGCAACACCAGGGATTCCGGTGCCAACGTGGAACCTGCACACACAATCAAACTACTTTGCCCCAACTTAACAGTGAGGTTGTCAATCTCACCGGCTTGCTGAAAACAAAGGGTTAAACGTATCGAATGGAAATGATGTTTGTTTGCATAAAACAGTAGAGAACAATGATTGCAGTAGATTGTATTTCAGATGTAAAAGAATGGACCGGGGTCCACAGTTCACTAGTGGTGTCTCTCCAATAAGATAACTAACATGCTGGGTAAACAAATTACAGCTGGGCAATTGACAATTGATAAGTGCATATAACATGCATGTGTGAGCTGTGGTGTCTACTATGAGATTCATTTGGGCATTACGACAAAGTACATAGACCGCTATCCAGCATGCATCTATGCCTAAATAGTCCACTTTCCGGTTAACATCCGTACCCCTTCCAGTATTAAGTTGCAAGCAACAGACAATTGCATTAAGTAATGTGCGTAATGTAAACAATACATTCATCCTTGAATAAAGCATTGCTGTTTTACCCCTAGTGGCAACAACACATCTACAACCTTAGAACTTGCTGTCACTATCCCAGGTTAAATAGAGGTTGAACCCAACTATCATGCATAAATACCCCCTCTTGGAGTTACAAGTATTCACGTGGCCAAGGCTTCAACAAGTAACGGAGAGCATGCAAGATCACAAATGACATAGACATGATAATATAATATTCAGCTCCACATAGGTATCAATATAAGTCAGATCCCAGCAAACACAACATGTAGCATTACAATAAGATGATCTTGATCATGATAGGCAGCTCACAAGATCTAAACATGATGGCACAAGTGGAGAAGACAACCATCTAGCTACTGCTATGGACCCATAGTCCAAGGATGAACTACTCACGCATCACTCCGGAGGCGGGCATGGCGATGTAGAGCCCTCCGGTGATGATTCCCCTCTCCGGCAGGGTGCCGGGAAGAGCTTCAGGAACCCCCCGAGTTAGGGTTGACGACGACGGCGGCAGCGAATATGTTCTGGATGAAAGGCTCGGTGTTTTAGGGTTTTCGCGTCTCGGGGAATAAATAGGCGAAGGGGCGATGTCGGCGGACCCCCGAGGGGCCCAAACCACACCAGGCGCGGCTGTGGGCCAGCCGCGCCTAGGTGGTTTGGCCACCTCGTGGCACTTCTTCGTCTCTCCTTCGGACTCCGTGTACGTGCTGGAAAAATAGGGACCTGGCCTTTTGTTTCGTGCAATTCCGAGAATATTTCCAGAAGTAACTTTCTGAAACCAAAAACAGCAGAAAACAGGGAACTGGCACTGTGGCATCTTGTTAATAGGTTAGTCCCAGAAAATGCATAAAAGTGATACGAAGTGTATATAAAACATGTAGCAAATGATATAATATAAGCATGGAACAGCAGAAATTATGGATACGTTGGAGACGTATCATTATGTCACCGAGAGAACTAAAGATATATGTTGGAAGAAGCTCATGGCACATTTCACTCTGCCGGTTTCGATAGTCCCGATAGGACAGAAGCCATGAGGGACAAAGTCAAGCATTGAACTCTGAAGAAGATGGCTGAAGAATTCAATAAATGGAAGAACAGATTATACCGTGATTGGGTCGACAAAGAGAAAGTTCCAGATTTTACTGGGACACTAGAGAGGCAGCGGGCTCACTGGCCGGCATTTCTGCAATACAAGAATTCAGAAGAAGCCAAGGAAAGATCGGCAAAGAATAAGTTGAATGCAGCGAAGAAGATATATAACCATAAGTTGGGTGGAGGTGGCTACATAGCTACCAAGCCTAAGTGGGATCGGATTGAGGCCACTTTGCGCGCAAAAGGGATCATTCCAGTTACTGATACGTGGCCCCATAGGGTCAGAAATTGGGTATTTGCTCATGGGGGGAGTATGACGAATCAGGCAATGTAATAGTTGATGAAACGAAAGAAACTCCTATACCCCGGCAAACAATTCTGGATACAATCGCCGATGCTCGTGAGGGAAGGTTTTTTCCGACAGAGAATACGACGAGCTGTGGAAGGTCCTCGGTACTAAAGAAAAAGGAGGATCTGTTCGAGGCATGGGAGGTGTGACGTGGCATGAAGGGTTTCCTGAGGACCGTGACTCTTATAGAAGCCGAGAAAGAGCAAAGAGGAGGAAGGAGCAGGAGCAACACGACCGGTTGAGCAAAGTGGAAAATATCATTAGCCAACAACAACAGGAACTAGATGAATTGCGGCGCGCGCAGTCTTCTCGAGGGGCAACTCATCAGCTGCTGCTGCAAGATAGTCAACCAGGTGGTCCATCTCAACGGAGAAGCAGCGTGGCTTCCGCGACGGTCGGTGCTGATGAGGCATCGAACCAAACATACCCCGTGGATTCTATCGCTGAGAAGAAAACTTGTGAGCTACATGAGGTAGTGAGAAACATAACCATCAAGGCGGCGGACGGCTATGCTTTACCTTGTGAATCTACAGCACTGTATTGTGGCAATGAGATTCCAGATGGCTATGCTCGTGTCGGCGTGGATCACGTTTACCCCGGATATGCATCACTCGAACTTCATTTCCCTGGAGGTGATGATGAGAGGACACTGGGAGATGTCCAGGGTGGACTCATTCTATGGCCCAAGAAATTGATCATGTTTCCAGGCTGGACACCGCGTCAGCCGACTCCTGAGCCGCGTCACTTGCCGCGTCAGCCGACTCCTGAGCCACGTCACTCGCCGCGTCAGCCGACTCCTGAGCCGCGTCACTCGCCGCGTCAGCCGACTCCTGAGCTGACTCCTGAGCCGTCTCCACCGGCTCCGCCCACTAAGGCTAACGGTCAAAAGGGGATGAAGACCACAGCCATGGGTTCCCGACCCAAACCCCGACTTGAGCCCCTGCCAAAAGTACCGAAGGTCCCTCCCCCGAGACCTTACGACGTCGAGTGTACTCAAGAGAAAGCCAGGCTGTGGCTACAAACAGATTCGAGAAGACAGTTTGCAGAAATGGCTGAGAAAAGAAAACCTAAGCCAAAGGAAAAGTATTCGGAAGCTCAAACACAATTTGCTGTTAGTTTCCTTACTCAGCCATCGCAAATTTCGATAAATAGGCCAGATGACTATGTACGGACTATGAGGAAAATTCCACCCGGCGGGAAAAGGAGAAGAGATGTTGCCCAGCTCGGACATCAGTCAAATCAGTCCATCTCCCCGCTCAAGGTGGCCACTGATATGGGCTCTGCGCTTGAGAACGATCCCGCTATCTGCGCGCAATTTGCTGCAGATGCTGGTATTTCACTTTCTCAACTGGATGTAGATGATATCCCCTCCCTTATGGGACCTACTAGATGGGCCTGGGAATACGGGAAGGATCTAGTGTCACCTGATGAGCTCCAGAATCTACCAACACAAATGACAAGACTGCATAAATGGTACAAGAAGAATGCCAGAAGTGAAGAATTTATATTGATCTCGGTGAAAATTACAGATGAACATTTCAACGGTGCAGACGAGATAACTATACCTATTGAAGAAATCTACCAGTTATACCAGCTTGACGCCCTCGACTTGAGCATCCTCACTACCTATTGTCTGTAAGTGATTCAATTCATTTATTTTCTAAAATAAAGTCTATAGCTTAGCTCGGTCATTGCCTGTTCTAATTATGCTCACTACGGTATTATGCAGAATGAAGAGCGATGAATGTGACAGAAACCGAGTGTTTGAGATTGGGTTCATCGACCCAAGCCGAGTTAATGAAAAAGTGCTACGTCTCTGCCACGAGGAAACGGTGAACACCTTGTTTAGGTACATCCGGGACCAAAATTATAAAGGGAAGATATTGTTTCCCTACCACTTCAGGTAAGAGTCTTACTGTCTTGTACACATTGGTTTTTGCTTTCTCGATGTTAAGTGTAACTGATTAGTTACTGACATATATAAACGTGCGCAGCGACCATTACATTCTGTTAATCATTCAAATCGATAGAGCAGAAGTTGAAATCTTGGACTCATTGCACTGGCCTGAAGAGCGGCACGAATATATCCAAGGAGTGCTCAAACGGTAATTTCAATCTTTATCGTATTACATCGGTCTCTTTCCTTCCATTCCTGAGATATCAAGTAACTAATTAATAACTCATTTGTTCAATTGTTTGATGGGCATGGTTTGGAAAGCTTTCCGAGATGCTAATGCTACACCTGGTCAATTTAAAAAGGAACTTACTTTTGTTTACCCCAAGTAAGTAGTACGAGCTAGGTGTTCGCGCATCCCTTTTAATTCAAATTTCAATACCATCGTGATGCTTGATTATTATTTGATTGAAATCTATTCTCGTGTAGTACTTGGATAGGCAGCCTCCCGGGACCAATTTGTGTGGATATTACGTCTGCGAGTGGATTCGCACGATAGTCTCTGAGCGGAACCCAGGGACATTTATCGAAGTAAGTGAACAAATATTAATCATCATTTTATAACCATCAATTGTGTTGAGTGTCATTCATAATTTATGTTATGATGATTGAAATTCATATTAATCTCCCTTCTTTTATAGATGGATCAAATGCGGAGGGGCCTGCAACTAAAGGACCGCTTTCGACCAATTTGCGAGGAAATTGCGGGCTTTTTGATGAACTATGTCTTAGACATGAAGGGAAAATACAATGGCGCCAGATCAAATTAGATGACGGGCTCTAGTAGTGGCTAGCTTGATGATCTCCATGTAATCGAATATATGACGGTTCTAGTCCCTCTTATATATGATCTTTATATGTAAATTAATCTAAGAAACCGGGAAAACGTGAAACCGGGAAGCCGGGAAAACGTGAAACCGGGAAACCGGGAAGCCGTGAAAACGTGAAACCGGGAAGCCGGGTAGCCGGGAAAACGTGACGTCGACTTTCCCGACTTCACGACTTCCCGACTTCCCGACTTTCCGTTCCAACTTCCGATTTCCCGACTTTCTCATACAGCTTTCTCTTACGAGTATTTTGATGTGCTATATGTATTTTTCTGATTTACAGATAATTAACCGTATTTTTTGCAAATTATTACAACCAAAACGAGAAAAACATCAAGCCGCCACGTGGGTGCATCTCTAGTCCCGGGTTGTATTACAACCCGGGACTAGAGCCCCTCTCTTACGCGCCATGTGCTGCCCCCGCGTGGAGGCCTTTGGTCCCGGGTCGTAGCACACCCAGGACAAGAGGGAGGGGCCTCTAGTCCCGGTTGCCATGTACCGGATGCCAATCCGGTACAAATGGCCTCTACCACCCGGGACAAGAGGGGGGTGTTTCCACTAGTGCCGGAGGCTGTGGTGGTGGGGGTGGAGGTGTAGGCCCACGGGGTGGAGGCTTGTGAGGACGTGCCCCACGGCCGGCTGAGGACTCAGGAATGTCCTGCTACAACTCCTCGGTTGAGCGGGTTTGCACCATCTGCCACAAAGTAGGTCACACCATCAGATAGAGTAAAAGATATGAGCACAACGTAGGAATACTTGATGACGGAAAACTGACAAAAACTGAACATCTGCATCCACATAGTCCAACAACATTGCATTCATTCAAACTTAGTTCGGATTACATCAGTTTACAGAAATTTACAACACATCACTTAGCAAGTGGAACAGATGAATCCCTATTACCAAAAACAAAAGTGCAGCGAGAATTTTTTTCCTCCATGTCCCTTCCCACCACCCATGTGGACCACGGTTCCCCGTTGGGAAAAACGGGGTGGGACAGGATCTCCACATGGACCTTGCAGCACTGCTGGCCGTGCACCTTGTACAGCCGTCCGCAGTACTCGGGGACCGGCCCGTCATAGCCCATACGCACAAGGGCGTCCAGCAGCAGCTTAGGGAAACCCGGGCGGTCCAAGGCCTGGGTGCGCAGCCAACCATCCTCCCCAAGGGTGTAGTAGGGGTAGTCGTCCATCTGCGAACAAAGGAACCAAGAAGAGGTCAACTATCCCGTCGCAAACCAACTTAAGAAGGGAAAAACAGCAACTCAGTCTCAACAGTGAGCAGTAGATGAAAAAAGTAAACTGGGACTGTTCTGGGCATAATCTGTCCATGAGTTGAATACAAAAGTGATAGAGGACTTTCTCAGGTTTTCAACGGTTATTTAAATACCCTAATACTATTAACGGTTTAGGAGTTATGAATTTTGGAAGTTGACGGGGCTGCTGAAAATTTCTTCTGGACAGAACTGGGCGATCTGACAAAACTAAATTTTTAACCCCATTTTGAAATGCTATCTCAAGAAACATTGAATACCAAACTTGTAAAAAACTTTTCCAGCTTTTTAACAAACTTGGACGCACCTTAATCCGACAACCAGAATGATGGTTATGGCCATACGAAGACGGCAGCCCGATGCGAATTTTTACAGACAGCTGGAAATCGATTTGGTTTTTGAACCAAGATTGAACCTTAGCTTTAGGACAGCGTAAAAGGGTAACCTAGACGGGACGGAGTACACATTGTGATCTTTATCAGAACGGGATTCCTCAACGAGTTTGACTTGGAGATTGAAAGAAATTGATTTCTTTCAAGAGGTTTAAACTTTAAGGTTCAGATTTTATCGTTAAGTCAATGGTGGTGTTAGTCATGCATCACCACCTATTCACCCTCACCAAAGCAAAAAGATAGCCCGCTACTGCGGCTATTCACATTCGGTGGCAGAAATCGCACTCACAACCCGTTTCTAACGTTTTAATGCGAGTTAGTGTACCTGCAGAAAATGGATCACTCAGTCAGCAACCTTCACTCAATCTGTCCACAAATGACCAACACAAGGGGGAGCACAAACAACCAAAATAAGGTGCAGTATAAACAACAAAAGAACTCCGCACCAACAACAAAATAAAGTCACCAACAACAAAATAAACACTCACAGCCCTAATATTTCTACAAAAGCCACAAACAACCAAAATAAGCCTCATAAACAACAAAATAAGTTCATCAACAACAAAATAAGTCGAAATAATCTCAAAACCACACTCAGGCTTACCTTAGCCAAAACACATCCGTAGTTACAGAATTTAAACACTGTTAGCTTGCCACCTAAGAGACTACTATAGTCTTTATATGGGCTGGACGTTCCTCACCGCAAGCGTGGTTATTAAATTTTTAAAGCTTATTAGCGTGCACTTAACCCTGATTTAGCTCTGATACCACTGTGACATAACCACATCAGAAAATTAGGGGTTAGTCTCCAAGATCGATATCAGGGGATTCTTGGCGAAGCAAGAATATACAAGTACACATAAACAAGCATTTAAACAGATAAAGTGCTCTGAAAAAGTTAAAGTCATTACAATTTAAGATTTGAATTAACACAACAGAATTCTAGCGGAAGTTGATTCACAAAAGACGATAGTGGAAGCGGTACTCGACGATACAAGGGCATGCATCTTGCCCTAAAGACGCGGCCCTCAGAAATGGCTCAAGCCTGCAGGGGATCCTAGTATGGGGTCCAGCCGTCGGGAGTCTGGACCTCCCATTGGTAGCCACCATCAGCATCGCTGGAATGGAGAGAGGGATCACCTGCACAAGTTGGACAACAAAGCAGAGCCTAAGCAACTAGTACTCAGCAAGACTTACCCGACAAAGTGGCAATAAACAACTGGCTCTTAAGAAATGCAAAGGCCATAAGGGGTAAGCTGACTCGTGCTAAGACTGCATCTAGCACGTCCTTACTTTCAAGTTTTAGCCAAATTAACTTCATTAAGAACTTAGGTTTGCATCCTGATCTAAGCATGCAAGTGAAACAACAACAACAGTAATTAAGAAAGATTAATCAATTAACAATATTTATCAACTTAATCTCATCCTCATATGTTATTTCAATTACTACGAGAAGACTCAACGAACAAGCCATCACTCATATCCGAGAGTGTCGTGGCAATCCGAATCGATGTACACCATGCAGGGGAAAAACCTGACAACACGACATACGCTCCCCGCGGACAGGTCACGTATGGCAACCTTTCACAAAGTCCCTACGAGGTCAAAATTGCTCCTCTACACACGGGATGAAATCTTGGTTCCACAGTGATCGTCCGGCCCAGCCGTCGTCCTGTGCTACCTCATTCTCCCTCCCAACAACAACCTTGGAGTAGCGGTTACGGTTCAACCAAGCACTTACTAGGCTACTAGGTCTACTGGGTTCCATATATCCAGCATGCATCAGTACTGTTCAAAACTTGTTCATCAGGGCCAAAATGGCGCGGTCCTTAACCGACACAGGCGGGGGCTACAACCTTGGAGACTCGAATTTCCAACAACCCACTCCTCGACCTTCCCATCCGATAATGCTCTGCTTTCCCCTAGTTTCCCTGCCCGCATCTCAAATTAAACCAACTTTCCTTCCTCTGACCAAAGCCCATCCAGAACCACCAGTGTATGAAAGGGGGTCCTACTTTTGAGTGGGACCTACCACTTGTCTTCTACCGTTGTCCTATACATTAAGCATAGCAATGCTAACGCCCTGCATCTGCAAAAAGGTACAAGGATAACGGGAAAGGATACGTGTCAGTGTTTATGACAATGAATTTATATGGGGTTGTTCACGAGATCGCAAGTCGAGGGCAACACAGAACACGCAGAGCCTTTTAGACAGGTTCGAGCCTCCCGGAGGATAATAACCCTACGTCATGTGTTCTTGTGCTTGATTATTCGTTGGTTTACAGGGTACCCCCGTCCCTCCTTTTATATCCAAGGAGTGCAGGGTTACAAGGAAGACTCCGGACTCTATCTCTAACTTGCCTAATTTACATGATACACACATAAATGCCTATGAATAAAGCCGTGTTGCCTTGTGGGACACTCCTGGGCCTCCGGGTGTCCTTCTGGAGGTGGGCCGAGTCCTCCGGGCCCCCTCTCAGAGCTGTCCAAGTCCATGCTTGTGGGGTACCCGTGGTACTACCAATCCTCGTTAGCAGCCCCCGAGTGCTTGGTAAGTGAATAGCCTCTTGGTGATCTTGAATCCTCCTTATAGTCGATGAAGTTGACAAGTACTCAATTTCGAGAATCGAGTCCTTTTTTAGCAAAACAGCCAAGGGACTCATCATGAAGCCCGAGTGCTTGTTCGCCGAGTCAATCGAATTGGTGCACCGTAAGGTGCACCTATTAGGTGTAGCCCTCGACTCCCGTATCGAATCTACCGAAGAATTGGTTCGGGAGTCTTTCTGGACCTTTCTTCTAATTCCTCAACTATAATGTAAAGTGCGTGTTTGGCCCTAACAGGTAGTGGTCAACATTACCCTTATACAAATCAATTCTAGATGTTTGACCCCAATTGAATTAGTCAAACTGCTCGAATTTGAAGCGTCGTGCCCTTTCTCCTTAAGTACCGAACCGTTTCATCCCAATCTCATATCTTTGTGCCCTAGGTTTTCATTATCGCCCTAACCTCCGCCACCGCTTCCGCTCGCCTGATCTGATAGTTCATGGCGGCGTCACGCCCCGAGATGTTCAAGACATCTACTATTGATGAAGCGGAGATCAAGAAATTGGTCGACGTTCACCCCATAGCACCGTGAACGATACTGCAATGGCGGCTGGCTGAAGGAGAAGAAATCCCAACCACGAACACCAAGGAGATAGTGGGGATGAAGCCATATTTCCAGAGGGGATTCGGGCTTCCTTCTTGCGACTTCTTCCGCGGTCTCCTGGACCAGTTCAAGATCGAGTTAGTTCATCTCAGCCCTAACTCTGTTTTCCAAATAGCCATTTTCGTTCATCTATGCAAAGCTTTTCTTGGCATCCCCCCTCACTTCGCACTTTTCAAGTATTACTTCTTCCTCAAATTCCAACCGAGTGCCGCCAACCGCGTGGTGATGGGCGGAGTCGGCCTTCAAGCGCGCCCAAACCGAAACTTCCTTTACGTTCCTCTAAAAATTTCTCTCCGGGGCTGGCATTCCCAATGGTTTTATTGCGAAAATCATGAGCCAGTCCTTCCCCCTTTTGTGGGCAACCTTCCTGAGTACCGTGGAGCCCACATGGGAGTTTGGGCCCATGCAAGCCCTCTTCGTTACAGCCACCACGTACTTCTATTAGGACTGGGGCTGGACTCAGACTGATCCTAGGTTTTACGTGGTCTCGCTGCGCCGCCAACTCGCGCGACCCTGGTGTCGTCGTTATGGCGGCTCGCGGCGGAGGAAGAGGTGGTGCTGAGCGTGGCCGTAGAGGTGGATTCCCTCCTGGCCGTGGTTTCAATGGCGGTTGGAACCCTAATTTCGAGGTTGGGGGACCGAGTGGTACCGCCGGCGTGCCGGATGGTCCTGGCGCCTATGGGGGCCAGGGCGGGTATGGTCAAGATGCTGGCGCCGTTGGCTACCAAGGTGGCTTTCATGCGGGTGCTGGTTTTCATGCCAATGGATATCGAGGAGGGTACCGCGGGGCTGTTGGTCGAGGTCGCCGTGGAGGTGGCTATGGCGGTCGTTTTGCTGCTTCTGGTGGTCGCGGCTTTGGTAATGGCCGTGGTGGATATGGGGCTGCCTTCAGCAATGGCCGTGGTTAGGCGTATGGTCGGGCTGAGGCGGGCAGAGGAGACAGAGGTGTGCGAGGTAGATTTGATGTTGGTTACAACTATGCTGCTGGTCGTGGAGGTGGCCAACCGGTAGTCGCACCGGTGCCTCAGGTGATGGCTCATCCACAAGCTCCGGTGATCGCACCGGCCCCGGCGGTGGCCCATGCAGAGGTGGTGGCTCCTGCTACAGCCGCCGCGCAGCCGGCCGTGGTGAACCCGGTTCAGCAACCCCAAGCCCCTCATGTTCAAGGTGTGGGTGCGGCAGCTCAACCTGTTCAAACCGTAGGAACAGTTTCGGCCGAGCAACTTGCTGCTGCACTTGAGGTGGTCGCTGCAAAGAAAGGAAAGAAATGCTTCCGTTGTGGTTTAGTTGGTCATCTCCTTGCTGATTGTCCGGCTGAGGTTTGTGAGATTTGTGAAGGGCCTGAACATGTTGGTTCAATATGCCATCTGTTGTCAGCTCCGAAACCGCGGATACAAATATATGGGTATGCACATGAGGAGCTGATCTTCTTTAAAATGCCGTTGTCGGAGACATATAAGCCTAAACTTGAGAATGTTCGCCTTGCGTCGGTCACGGTGGATAAAGGAGAGTTAACTATCCAACAAATTGTGGCTCAACTTCAGCGGTTGGTTCCTTCTGATCAATTTGTGTGGGATGTTCGTCAAGTCGGCCAGAATATCTTTAGAGTGCAATTTCCATCAAGGAATGACTTGGAAAGGTTGCGTGTTTTCGGTCCTTGTAGGGTGCCGAACAACCAGTGTGAGATTACTATTGACAGTTGGTCACACGCTCCTGCGCCTATGGAGACTTTACCAGAAATCTGGGTGAGAGTTTCTGGGATACCGTGGATTCATAGGGGGGATTTTCTTGCACTTTGGCCGGTGGGAGATATGTTTGGGATGACTTTAAAAATAGATATGAAGTACACAAGGAAGCATGGGGTTCTAAGGATTTTAATTGGGTGTCTTAACTGGTCTAAGATTCCTAAACACTACCCTATGTTCATCAAGGATGGTTTTTACGACCTCTCCTTTTGGGTTGAGGGTGAAGACAGAGGAATGGAAGGGGATGTGGACATGGATAATCCTCCGGATAAAGGGGATAATGATGATGAAGATGGAGATATTGGAGATGATTTCAAAGAGTTGATGGATACGGACCAGGGGGCTAATGTTGAGGCCACTAGTGCTAATGTGGCTGTGGTAGAGCCGGCTAATGAGGGGCACGACAATGGGTCGGGTGCGTCGCAGCCACCGGCAAAAACTGCCACTGGAGGTGTTCTTTTCTCTCCCTCTGTGCGTCTGGCTATTAAAAAGCCAAGGAAGAAATTGCTTTGCTGCATATGGAGGAACGCTTGAATGAGATTTCGAGGCTCACTTAGAAGCAAGTGTCACCGATGATGGATGTGGCTACAGAACGAACTGCGCCTGCAAAAACAGTGTACTCTCCGATACGGCAAGAAAAGTTGTGTTTTTCGGCCGAAGCAGCAGTTCCGTGGGTCGATCGTCTGGAAAAACAGTGTTGTCCTTCGACGGCATCACTTCCGGGGGTGGACGCTGGTCTGCTGCAGTCGGAGGAGCATACACCGCAGCAGGATTGTGATGCCAATGCTGCTGTCCGCGTTGTTTCTGCAATGCCACTGATCGACACGCTCGGCGTTGTCACGCCTGCTACTTCATCGCCTTTGGGAGGCTCCTCGGTGCGAGCCGATGAAGTGGAGGCCGCGTTGATGTCACCATGCCTCACAGGAGGTAAACATGGGTCGACGTCATATAGAGCTTGCTCTCCTCGCTCTCCGATTGCCCCAGGTGGGGGTGATGGATCGAGCGGGGCGGTGCAAGGCCGTAGTACTCCGCCATTTGGGTGCTCTTCTCGCTCTCCGATTGCCCCAGGAGGGGGTGATGGATCGAGCGGGGCGGTGCAAGGCCGTTCTACTCCGCCATTTGGGTGGATGATGGCGGCCTCTTCGGCAGCTATATTACATGGATAGGGCGGGCTGGACGACCAAGAGGCGAGACGTAGGATCGTCGCCTTTGGAGGAGTTCCGGATGCTGCGGCATTTGGAATCCGATCCAGTGACAGGCTACGGTCTAAGCCCAATGCGGATGACACGGTGCTGGGTCGAGCTATGGCATTGGCTCAAAGTCGTGCACTTCCTCAAGGTATGCCTTTAAGACCAGCTCTGTCAATTCTTAATTTTTCTGATGAACAAATCGTTGATCGTGCTGCTAGACTAGGAGTTTCGCTGGGTAGTTCTCATAAAGAAAAATTGGCTTCATCTAAATTAATTAAAGATTCAGAGCTAGAAAGAACTATCCTCATCTTGGAAAAAAATGTTGCGGCATTAGAGGAAGATGATCCTCATTCTTTGTTAGTAAATAGAGCTTCTTCTCTTTCAGAGGATTTAGAAGAAGATGATTTTGTTAGGGGTACTGAAGATCAAATGGATCTTTCGGTCTTTAATGAAAATGCTAAAAAAACCAGAAGAGGAGGGATTATATGACGTCTACTAGACGTAGGAGTGCTCGGATTAAGAAACAAACTAAAAAGTAAAAATGCAAGGTTTAAGAGGTGTTTTTTGGAATAGTGAAGGATTTAGAGATCCTGGAAAACATCGTTTTGTGCAAGAATCCATTAGAGAGCGAAATTTAGACTTCATAGCCTTATCGGAGACTGGAAGGGCTAATTTTGCTGCACATTTTTTAAATCACCTAGCCACCGGGCTAGATTTTATTTGGTTTTGTCTACCGCCACGTGGGAGGGCTGGGGGCATGTTGATTGGGATTAATTCTATAACAATTCAAGTTAAAAATGTTGATGTAGGGGACTTTTGTGTCAAGCTCTACGTTAAAACAAAAAATGATGGTTTCGAATGGGTTTTGGTGTCGGTCTATGGGGCTGCTCAAGATGACAAAAAACCATTATTTCTCGCTGAACTTGTTCGTATGTGTGAAAATGAGCCTCTGCCAATGTTGGTAGGGGGGATTTTAACCTCCTGCGCAAACCTGAAGAAAAGAATAATCCAAATTTTAATCCGAGATGGTCTTTCATGTTCAATGCTACTATCGAGTGCATTGGACTAAAAGAGATCGAGATGTCTGGACGACAATATACTTGGGCTAGTCGTCGAGATAATCCCACATATGAAAAATTGGAAAGAATTCTTACAACGGTAGAATGGGAACAAAAATTTCCACTAGCTACGGTACAAGCATTATCTCGTGCTGGCTCAGATCACACTCCTTTATTTTTGGATTCTGGAGTACAGGCTCATCTAGTCAATAAAGCACGTTTTTCCTTTGAACTTTCCTGGTTGACGATGGGAGGTTTTTATGAAATGGTGGCAGCCGAGTGGGCTGCTTCTACTAAGGGGTCTTCGCCAATTGAAGTGTGGCAAAATAAAATAAGACACCTTCGACGTTATTTAAAAGGGTGGGAAAAGAACCAAAGCGGGAAGTACAAAAAAGAAAGAGAGAGATTGCTAAAGATTATTGATGATTTAGACATCAAAGCTGAAACCTTGCCTTTATCTATGGCTGAGCGGGATGCCCTACGTGGAGCTAATGATCGCATTAGTGCTCTACGTAGAGAGGAGGAGATTAAATGGGCCCAACGGGCAAAAGTGAAACATGTAAGAGAAGGTGGGAATAATACGAAGTATTTCCATCTGATAGCAAATGGTAAGCATAGAAAGAAAAAGATTTTTCAGTTAGAGCAAGACGAAGGAACCATCATTGGGGACGAAAATTTGCGGGTTTATATTACTAACTATTACAAGAATTTATTCGGTGCATCGGTGCCAAATAATATTCAGCTAGATGAAAACCACACGAATGATATTCCTCAATTATCGGAGGAGGAGAATGACTTATTTACAGCCGATTTCACAGCAAAAGAGGTGTATGAGGTGATTTCACAAATGGAGTTGAACAAAGCGCCGGGACCGGATGGTTTTCCGGCTGAGTTCTATCAAAAGTTTTGGAATGTAATCAAAGATGATTTAATGGCTATGTTTTTTCAGTTTCAACAGGGCACGTTGCCGTTGTTTAAACTGAATTATGGTGTCATTACGTTACTTCCAAAAAAAGAAAATGCAGTCCAAATCCAACAATACAGACCAATAAGCCTTCTAAACGTCAGTTTTAAAATAGTTACAAAAGTAGGAACTAATCGTATTACGGGAGTTGCCCACAATGTCATTAGACCTACTCAGTCGGCTTTTATGCCTGGACGTCATATCCTAGAGGGGGTAGTGATTCTTCATGAGACCATTCATGAACTTCATAGGAAGAAAATGGATGGGGTTCTATTTAAAATTGATTTTGAGAAGGCATACGATAAGGTCAAATGGCCATTCCTACAACAAGCCTTGCGTATGAAGGGATTTGCACAAGAATGGTGCAATTGGATTACGCATTTTGTTCAGAAAGGGAGTGTGGGCATTAGAGTGAATGATGACATTGGTCATTATTTTCAAACTAAAAAAGGACTGCGGCAAGGGGATCCGTTGTCCCCGATGCTTTTTAATATTGTCGCAGATATGTTGGCTATCCTTATTGCAAGGGCAAAGGAGGATGGTCAAGTTGGAGGACTAATTCCTCATCTAGTTGAGGGAGGAGTTTCGGTTCTTCAATATGCGGATGACACTATTTTATTCATGGAACACGATTTAGATAAAGTGGTAAATATGAAGCTGATACTATGTATCTTTGAACAATTATCTGGCCTCAAAATAAATTTTCATAAGAGTGAGATTTTCTGTTTTGGGAAAGCTAAGGAGGTAGAAGATCAGTATAGACATATCTTTGGGTGTGAATCTGGTTCTTTACCTTTTAAGTATCTTGGAGTTCCCATCCATTTCAGAAAATTAAGGAATGCTGAATGGAACCCAGTTGAGGGCCGGTTTGAAGGCAAATTGGGCTGCTGGAAGGGCAAATTATTATCCTATGGGGATCGTCTTGTCCTAGTTAATTCAGTATTAACAAGCTTACCGATGTTTATGTTGTCTTTCTTAGAAATATCTAAAGGGGTAAGAAAAAGATTAGACTTCTTTCGATCTCGCTTTTTTTGGCAAAGCGATGAGAACAAACGTAAATATCGGTTAACAAAGTGGAATATTATTTGCCGACCTAAAGACCAGGGGGACTAGGAATAGAGGTACTTGAATTAAAAAATCAATGTTTACTTAGCAAATGGCTATTTAAACTATTGAATGAGGAAGGAATGTGGCAAGAATTGCTACATAATAAATACCTCCAAAGCAAAACGTTGGCACAAGTGGAGGCTAATCCAGATGACTCTCCCTTTTGGAAAGGGCTAATGCGAGTTAAAGATAGTTTCTTTGACAAAGGCTTTTCAAGGTTGGCAATGGAGAAACAACTAGGTTCTGGGAGGACACTTGGTTGGGTAACTCTCCTCTTAATCAACAATATCCATTTTTATATAACATTGCTCAGCGTAAAAATGTTACGGTGCATGAGGTGTTCAATGGGGCCCCTCCTTTAAACATGACTTTTAGGAGAGCTCTTCTAGGCGAGAGATGGGACGCATGGTCCCAACTATGTCTCCGATTGATGGATATTCATTTATCAGACAGGCCAGATACTTTTGTTTGGAAGCAAACAACAAATGGTATTTTCTCCGTTAAATCTATGTATGAGGATTTGATGAATGGACATACTAGATACTTGAGAATTATCTTTGGAAATTAAAAATACCACTTAAGATAAAAGTATTTATGTGGTTTTTGAATAGAAAAGTTTTGCTTACTAAAGATAACCTTGCTAGGAGAAAGTGGCAGGGTTGTACTAAGTGCTCTTTCTGTGGATCGGAAGAGACAGTGGAACACTTGTTCATCTCTTGTCCCTTTGGTCAATTGATTTGGCGTGTTGTTTTCTGTACTTACAATATTCCTCCACCATCCAATGTTTCTAATATGTTTGGGAATTGGTTGAATGGAATTGATAACAAGACCAAGGCTTGAATTCGTATTGGCGTTTCAGCTATTTGTTGGTCTATTTGGAACTGTCGGAATAATTTGGTTTTTAACAGATCAAAGAATTTTCATGTATTGCAGGTTATCAACTCTATGGTGTATTGGATCCAGCTATGGTCTTCCTGCTGACGTCGGACCAGCAGGACCTTATGGCTACTGGCTGCACTCGGCTCCTGTCGGTGGCACAGGATATTTTCTCCCGTCATACGTGGCAGCATATTAGTCGACTACAGTAGTGGCATTATGTTGTTCTTTCGTTGGTTGATTCAGCTCTCGATTTTGTGTGATCGTTGAGATGTAAACTTTATACTCTTGAACGTCTATTAATAAAAAGCCGTATGCATCACTCGATGCAGAGGCTGGGACTCCCCCCTTTTCTAAAAAAAAATCAAAGACCCAGTGCAACGTCCCCCCCGTTGTTTAAATGCCCTCTGCTGAAGGCCCCGCACCCGAAGGTGGATTTATCTTGAAGCAGTCCCCCAGGTACAAACTTCTAAGCCCTTAATAGTTATCCTTTTCAATTCTAACCCATGTCATCCTCTGCAGATTGCCTGGTGACATGGATGCAGGCAAGGATTCGAGGGCTGAAGAAACATGCCCCGCTGGCATGAAGCCCCTGAGTCCAAGCCCCCGAGTCGGGGACTCGGCTCCCACTGGTCTTCATCAGGAAAAAGCAGATCATCATGCTGAGGCACCCTGCAACCAGCCTGCTTCCCCTATGCTCGACTCCTCCATCCCTCGTCAGGAGACGCCTAAGCCCTCTGTCACCCCATCTGAAGAGACCGTTCCGAATCCGGACGCGGCTCAGGATCGAACTGATGGTGGTGCTGAGGCGGCAGACACCGAGGAAATTCCTCGACAGCCTCCCAAGCCAAGTGACCCGTCTGCCCCTGACTCCGACTACATAAAAGCCGGTCATTGGTGGGGAAGCATGTGACCGCTGCTGTCGATACGCAGCAGAAGAAGCTGAGGCCGAAGCCTTGCACAGTGACCTTGACTCAGCTTTCGCCCGAGTGAATGTAAGCTCTTTTTACCTCTTTGCCTCCTTTTTGCCGTATCTGATAGGCCTTTTCCTGCAGAGTATTATCAATTTTTCTAAAGGCAAGAATATGATTCTCAAAGCCTCACTGAGTCGACTAGCCGAAGCACAAGATCTTGAAGATCAACTTGCACGAGAGCGGCTAACAAATCAACAACTCCTTGATCGAGTCAACGCTCTGACCAGTCAGCTAGACGATGAGAAGCAGAGGAGTCGAGGTAAACTTCCCTACACATCTTTTGTTATTATGTTGGTGTTCGACATGTTTCTGAACCCAATTTTTCAATTTAGACCTTGCTCAGCAACTGCGCAGTGTTAAGGATGACTCAAAAGGTCAGCTAAAAGTTGCTGCAGAAATTGCTTCCCTCAAGAAGGAATTGGCCGACTCAGAAACAACCAGGAGTAAGGCTCTTACTGATGCCGAAGTCTGCGCCAAAGCCGCCCAAGACCTAAAGGATACGGTAGACCAGCTGCTAGCTAAGACGACTCCTTTAGAACTCCAGGTGCAGACTTTGAGCAGCTCCCTTGAGGACTGCACGGCTGAAATTCACGCTAAAGAGCTCTCCTTGGAGCGTACAACCGCTGCCAAGGATGATTACAAGAAGACGAGTTCTAGGCTGTGAAAGAAGCTTGAGGGTAAATTCCCCTCATCCCTCCAAGTCTGACCCCTCCAATTGCTTAAGTGACTTATCGCCTTTCTTGCAGCGTCGGAGGCCGAGCTGAAGGCTCTTAAGACCATGGCCGAGAACATCGTCGAGTACTTCTACCCCACACATGCTGATGCTAAGCAGCGAGTCCCTGAACTCGCTGCATGCCTTGCGGACTCGAGCCCGGGAAATAATCCAGAAAAACATGTTGAAGGCGTCGAGTCAGACTCTGGCTATCCTCAAGTCGCTGTACCCCAGAGCGGATCTGGAGGCTGCCGGTGAAGGATTCGCGGCTAATTGTAATAGGGCAGAGGCCGAAGCGTTAGTGATCAGTTTCTTAAAGACGGCTGATAAAATTGTAGAGATGATTCCTCCCGTGCCTCTGTAACTTGACCACTTTATTTTTGGCTCTGTACATGATATTGAAATTAGACAATTATCTATATAATGCTACCATAATTTTTGCAATGGTAACTCTCGTGTTACTTCGTGTTAACCGAGCAAAGCTGGACGCGCGATTACTTACTCGATGTCTCCAGGGGTTAAAAGCCCGGTCTAACGACCAAGCCGAGTGTTCGTCACAACGACTCTAGACCTTAAGCAGTGTATCGCATAAGGATTTTGCTTGTAGGCTAGCCGAGTCTTAGTGTCACCGTAGTCATGTTGTGACCTTCCAGTCACCTGACTTAGACATTCAAGACTGTCGTGCATACAAGTTGTAAGGTACCTGATCACTTCATGGCGTCCAGGGTTTTCTGACTGGCTGGCTCCCGACTTAGTGCTCAAGGTGTTGTAAACGATAGCAAAGAAACGACGAAGAGCGCAACGATCAAACCAAAGGGGACACAAGATTTTAACGTGGAAAACCTCTCCAAACAAAGGAGAGGAAAAAACCACGGGCGTCAGCCAGCAATACTTCACTATATCGGGTGAGGTTACAAACGCCGTGGGTTTACAATGTATGGCTTGCACCAAAACGGCGGCTTACAAGAGGAATATATAATGGCATAAAACCCTAGGTCGGCTGCAGTCCAACCCGGAATCGATCCCACCGCGGCGGTACTACCGCTGGGATAGGCGGTAGTACCGCTGGGTGGGCTGGTTCGGCTCTTCCCACCTCAGCGGTACCGCGGCGGTACCGCCAGCGGTACCAGTCGGTACCGGACAAGTGCGTTGGTGGCTCTAAGTTAATAGTGCCAGAAACGATGCTTGTACGTTACACGTCAGTTGGGAACCCCAAGAGAAAGGTATGATGAGTGCAGCAGTAAGTTTTCCCTCAGTATGAAACCAAGGTTTCAATCCAGTAGGAGGACGAGGTTGCTTCGAAGGTGTTGGTGAAGGAGTGTAGTGCGGCGCAACACCAGGGATTCCGGTGCCAACGTGGAACCTGCACAACACAACAAATTACTTTGCCCCAACTTAACAGTGAGGTTGTCAATCTCACCGGCTTGCTGAAAACAAAGGGTTAAACGTATCGAATGGAAAATGATGTTTGTTTGCATAAAACAGTAGAGAACAATGATTGCAGTAGATTGTATTTCAGATGTAAAAGAATGGACCGGGGTCCACAGTTCACTAGTGGTGTCTCTCCAATAAGATAACTAACATGCTGGGTAAACAAATTACAGCTGGGCAATTGACAATTGATAAGTGCATATAACATGCATGTGTGAGCTGTGGTGTCTACTATGAGATTCATTTGGGCATTACGACAAAGTACATAGACCGCTATCCAGCATGCATCTATGCCTAAATAGTCCACTTTCCGGTTAACATCCGTACCCCTTCCAGTATTAAGTTGCAAGCAACAGACAATTGCATTAAGTAATGTGCGTAATGTAAACAATACATTCATCCTTGAATAAAGCATTGCTGTTTTACCCCTAGTGGCAACAACACATCTACAACCTTAGAACTTGCTGTCACTATCCCAGGTTAAATAGAGGTTGAACCCAACTATCATGCATAAATACCCCCTCTTGGAGTTACAAGTATTCACGTGGCCAAGGCTTCAACAAGTAACGGAGAGCATGCAAGATCACAAATGACATAGACATGATAATATAATATTCAGCTCCACATAGGTATCAATATAAGTCAGATCCCAGCAAACACAACATGTAGCATTACAATAAGATGATCTTGATCATGATAGGCAGCTCACAAGATCTAAACATGATGGCACAAGTGGAGAAGACAACCATCTAGCTACTGCTATGGACCCATAGTCCAAGGATGAACTACTCACGCATCACTCCGGAGGCGGGCATGGCGATGTAGAGCCCTCCGGTGATGATTCCCCTCTCCGGCAGGGTGCCGGGAAGAGCTTCAGAACCCCCCGAGTTAGGGTTGACGACGGCGGCGGCAGCGAATATGTTCTGGATGAAAGGCTCGGTGTTTTAGGGTTTTCGCGTCTCGGGGAATAAATAGGCGAAGGGGCGATGTCGGCGGACCCCCGAGGGGCCCAAACCACCAGGCGCGGGTGGGCCCGCGCGCTGTGGTTTGGCCACCTCGTGGCTCTTCGTCTCTCCTTCGGACTCCGTGTACGTGCTGGAAAAATAGGGACTGGCCTTTTGTTTCGTGCAATTCCGAGAATATTTCCAGAAGTAACTTTCTGAAACCAAAAACAGCAGAAAACAGGGAACTGGCACTGTGGCATCTTGTTAATAGGTTAGTCCCAGAAAATGCATAAAAGTGATACGAAGTGTATATAAAACATGTAGCAAATGGTATAATATAAGCATGGAACAGCAGAAATTATGGATACGTTGGAGACGTATCAAGCATCCCCAAGCTTAGTTCTACTCGTCCTCGAGTAGGTAAAACGATAACAACAAATAATTTCTGAGGAGACATGCTTTCACACAATCTTGATCAATATATTGCAAGGCTCATGTCATGAATGAAGTGACTCAAAGCAATGATCTATAGTTTGCTAACAAATAGATAAAGAGTAAACAATGAATCATATAAGCAAAAACTTTTCATGAATAGTACTTTCAAGACAAGCATCAAAAAGTTTTGCATAAGAGGTAACTCATAAAGCAATAGATTCAAAGTAAAAGGCATTGAAGCAACACAAAGGATGATTAAGTTTCAGCATTTGCTTTCAACTTGTAACATGTATATCTCATGGATAGTTGTCAACATAAAGCAATATAACAAGTGCAATAAGTAAATATGTAAGAATCAATGCACACAAAGTTGACACAAGTGTTTGCTTCTAAGATAGAAAGGAGTAGGTAAACTGACTCAACATAAAGTAAAAGATAGGCCCTTCGCAGAGGGAAGCAGGGATTAAATCATGTGCTAGAGCTTTTTAAGTTTTCGAAAGCATATAGAGAGCACAAAATAAGTATTTGAGAGGTGTTTGTTGTTGTCAACGAATGGTAGTGGGCACTCTAACCCCCTTGTCAACCAGACTTTCAAAGAGCGGCTCCCATGAAGGACGTTATTCTACCAGCAAGGTAGATCATCCCTCTTCTCTTTTGTTTACACATGTATTTTAGTTTCTTTATAGATGACACTCCTCCCAACCTTTTGCTTACACAAGCCATGGCTAACCGAATCCTCGGGTGCCTTCCAACATTCACATACCATGGAGGAGTGTCTATTGCAAAATTAAGTTGCTTACTGATAAATCAGGGCAAAACATGTGAAGAGAATTATTAATGAAAGTTGTAATTAATTGGGGCTGGGCACCCCGTTGCCAGCTCTTTTTGCAAATTATTGGATAAGCGGATGTATATGCCACTAGTCCATGAAAGTCTGTCAGAAGTAAATGACAAGATTGAAAGATAAAACACCACATACTTCCTCATGAGCTATAAAACATTGACACAAATAAGGAGTAATAAAGTTTTGAATAGTTTAAAGGTAGCACATGAAATATTTACTTGGAATGGCAGGAAATACCACATAGTAGGTAGGTATGGTGGACACAAATGGCATGGGTTTTGGCTCAAGTTTTGGATGCACGAGAAGCATTCCCTCTCAGTACAGAGTTTAGGCTAGCAAGGTTGTTTGAAGCAAACACAAGTATAAACCGGTACAGCAAGAATCACATAAAAACATATTGCAAGTATTATAAGACTCTACACTGTCTTCCTTGTTGCTCAAACATTTTACCAGAAAATATCTAGACCTTAGAGAGAACAAATATGCATCCCAAGTCTCAACAAGCTCTACGGTAGTTCTCCACTACTAGGCTTTAACTACATGATGCAAGAGCTTAAACATGATCTACTTGAGAGCTCAAAACAATTGCAAAGCATCAAATCAAAACAAGACAATGATCTACAAGAATGCATATGTCTTTTCCAATACCAACTACTACATGTAGCATTTTCTTTCTTCCAAACAAACACCAATAATTTATTTAAACATAAACTCTCCAAATGATAATATAATGCAGCAAGAGAGTATTTATAAACAAGTGCTAACAGCTCGAAGAGATGCATGAAAAACAGGAGCTAAAAGCACTGCAGTAGCTAGTTAAGAATACTCAACAAATATAAGTGAAGAACATGAGTATTCACATGAAAAAGCGGAGCGTGTCTCTCTCCCACACAAGGATTGCTAGGATCCGAATTTATTCAAACAAAAACAAAAATAAAAACACACAGACGCTCCAAGTAAAGCGCATAAGATGTGAAAGAATTAAAATATAGTTTCACTAGAGATGACCTGATAAGTTTGTTGATGAAGAAGGGGATGCCTTGGGCATCCCCAAGCTTAGACGCTTGAGTCTCTCTGAATATGGTTGGGATGAACCACGGGGGCATCCCCAAGCTTAGGCTTTTCACTCTTCTTGATCACATAATATCACCCTTCTCGCTTGATCCTTGAAAACTTCCTTCACACCAAACTCAAGACAGTTCTCATTAGAGGGTTAGTGCATAATCAAAAATTCTCATATTCTGTAATGATACAATCAATCCCAAAGCTTCTGGACATTAGCTACAGCCACCAATGCTTTGTGGAGCAAAGAAATCCACACAAACACAGTAAAAGAGCGAATGCAAAACAAAAGGCAGAATCTGTCAAAAACAGAACAGTCTGGAATGACGAATTTTTTCGAGGCACTTAAGTTGCTCAGATGGATCTGGCCTAAAATAATGAAAGTTGCGTACATATCTCAGGAATATGCGTGATTTTTCTCAGAATTTTTTGAATTTTCTACAGGGAGATAAGCTCAAATCCGTGACAGCTAAAAATCTGTCACTGCGCAGAAATCCAAATCTTGCATCAACTTTCAATATAGAACTTTACTTGGCACAACATTGCGATAAAATAAAGATACAAAGGAGTTGCTACAGAAGTAACAAAACTCCTTGACTCAAAGAAAACAAAAATAACAGCAAATAAAAACGATGGGTTGTCTCCCATAAGCGCTTTTCTTTAACGCCTTTCAGCTAGGCGCAGAAAGTGAAAATCAAGTGTTGTCAAGAGAAGAAGCATCAACATCATAACTTGCTCTAACAATAGAGTCAAAAGGTAACTTCATTCTCTTCCTAGGGAAGTGTTCCATACCTTTCTTGAGAGGAAATTGGTACCTTATATTACCTTCTTTCATATCAATGATGGCACCAACAGTTCGAAGAAAAGGTCTTCCCAAAACAATAGGACAAGATGCATTGCATTCAATATCCATAACAATAAAATCAACGGGGACAAGGTTATTTTTACTGTAATAAAAACATCATTAACTCGCCCCAAAGGTTTCTTCATAGCATTATCAGCGAGAAAAACATCCAAATAACAATGTTCCAAAGGTGGCAAATCAAGAATATCATAAAGCTTCTTGGGCAAAACTGAAACACTTGCACCAAGATCACACAAGGCATTGCAATAAAAATCATTCACCTTTACCTTAATGATGGGTTCCCAACCATCTTCTAATTTCCTAGGAATAGAAGCTTTAAGTTTCAACTTCTCCTCCCTAGCTTGCAAAAGAGCATTTGTAATATGCTTTGTAAAAGCCAAATTAATAGTGCTAGCATTGGGACTTCTAGCTAATTTTTGCAAGAACATAATAACTTCAGAGATGTTACAATCATCAAAATCAAAATCATTATTGTCAATGGTGGTGGAACCATTGTCTCCAATAGTTTGAAAAATTTCAGCACTTTTATCAGAAAAAGTTTCAGCAGTTTTAGGCAATTTCAAACGCTTTGCAGAAGTAGTAGAGACATTACAACACCAATAACATTACCATCAATAGTAGGAGGTTTACTAGCATGTGAAACATTAGCATTACTAGTGGTGGTGATAGTACAAACTCTAACTATACTATTCTCTTTTTCAAGTTCTTCCTCTTTTTCCCACCTAGCATGCAATTCAGCCAACATCCTAATATTATTATCAATTCGAACTTGGATGGCATTTGCTGTAGCAAATGACTTAATATCTTTAACTTCATTAGGCATAACTTTCAGTTTTAGAATTTCAACATCATGAGCAAGACTATCAACTTTAGAGACAAGATCATCAATTTTTTCAAACTTTTCCTCAACAGTTTTATTGAAAGCTTTTTGTGTGCTAATAAATTCTTTAAGCATAGCTTCAAGATCAGAGGACACACTTCTATTGTTGCTGTAGGAATTACCATAAGAATTGCCATAACCATTTGAAGGATAAGGCTTATAATTGTTGCTACCAAAATTATTCCTATAAGCATTGTTGTTGAAGTTGTTGTTTTTAATGAAGTTTACATCAACATGCTCTTCTTGAGCAACCAATGAAGCTAAAGGAACATTATTAGGATCAACATGAGATCTACCATTCACAAGCATAGACATAATAGCATCAATCTTATCACTCAAAGAGGAGGTTTCTTCAACAGAATTTACCTTCTTACCTTGAGGAGCTCTTTCGGTGTGCCATTCGGAATAGTTGATCATCATATCATCAAGTAGCTTTGTTGCTGCACCTAAAGTGATGGACATAAAGGTTCCTCCAGAGGCTGAATCCAATAAGTTCCTTGAGGAAAAATTTAATCCTGCATAAAAGGTTTGGATGATCATCCAAGTAGTCAGTCCATGAGTGGGACAATTCTTCACCAAAGATTTCATTCTTTCCCAAGCTTGAGCAACATGTTCATTATCAAGTTGTTTAAAATTCATAATGCTACTTCTCAAGGATATAATCTTAGCAGGAGGATAATATTTCCCTATGAAAGCATCTTTGCATTTTGTCCAAGAATTAATACTATTTCTAGGCAAAGAAAGCAACCATTCTTTAGCTCTTCCTCTCAAGGAGAAAGGAAAAAGTTTCAGTTTTATAATATCCCCATCCATATCCTTATACTTTTGCATTTCACAAAGTTCAACAAAGTTATTAAGATGGGCAGCAGCATCATCAGTACTAACACCAGAAAATTGCTCTTTCATAACAAGATTTAATAGAGCAGGTTTAATTTCATAAAATTCTGCTGTAGAAGCAGGTGGAGCAATAGGAGTGCATATGAAATCATTGTTGTTTGTGCTAGTGAAGTCACACAACTTAGTGTTCTCAGGAGTACTCATTTTGAAAAACAAAATCAAACTGAATTAAACAAGTAACTAATTTTTTTGTGTTTTTGATAAAGAGAGCAAACAAACTAAATAAAAATAAACTAAGCAAGACAAATAACAAAGTAAAGAGATTGGGTGTGAGAGACTCCCCTTGCAGAAGCAATTCGTTTTCCCCGGCAACGGCGCCAGAAAACGTGTTGGTGGCTCTAGTTAATAGTGCCAGAAACAATGCTTGTACGTCACACGTCAGTTGGGAACCCCAAGAGGAAGGTATGATGAGTGCAGCAGTAAGTTTTCCCTCAGTATGAAACCAAGGTTTCGAACCAGTAGGAAAACGAGGTTTGCTTCGAAGGTGTTGGTGAAGGAGTGTAGTGCGGCGCAACACCAGGGATTCCGGTGCCAACGTGGAACCTGCACAACACAATCAAATTACTTTGCCCCAACTTAACAGTGAGGTTGTCAATCTCACCGGCTTGCTGAAAACAAAGGGTTAAACGTATCGAATGGAAATGATGTTTGTTTGCATAAAACAGTAGAGAACAATGATTGCAGTAGATTGTATTTCAGATGTAAAAGAATGGACCGGGGTCCACAGTTCACTAGTGGTGTCTCTCCAATAAGATAACTAACATGCTGGGTAAACAAATTACAGCTGGGCAATTGACAATTGATAAGTGCATATAACATGCATGTGTGAGCTGTGGTGTCTACTATGAGATTCATTTGGGCATTACGACAAAGTACATAGACCGCTATCCAGCATGCATCTATGCCTAAATAGTCCACTTTCCGGTTAACATCCGTACCCCTTCCAGTATTAAGTTGCAAGCAACAGACAATTGCATTAAGTAATGTGCGTAATGTAAACAATACATTCATCCTTGAATAAAGCATTGCTGTTTTACCCCTAGTGGCAACAACACATCTACAACCTTAGAACTTGCTGTCACTATCCCAGGTTAAATAGAGGTTGAACCCAACTATCATGCATAAATACCCCCTCTTGGAGTTACAAGTATTCACTGGCCAAGGCTTCAACAAGTAACGGAGAGCATGCAAGATCACAAATGACATAGACATGATAATATAATATTCAGCTCCACATAGGTATCAATATAAGTCAGATCCCAGCAAACACAACATGTAGCATTACAATAAGATGATCTTGATCATGATAGGCAGCTCACAAGATCTAAACATGATGGCACAAGTGGAGAAGACAACCATCTAGCTACTGCTATGGACCCATAGTCCAAGGATGAACTACTCACGCATCACTCCGGAGGCGGGCATGGCGATGTAGAGCCCTCCGGTGATGATTCCCCTCTCCGGCAGGGTGCCGGGAAGAGCTTCAGAACCCCCCGAGTTAGGGTTGACGACGGCGGCGGCAGCGAATATGTTCTGGATGAAAGGCTCGGTGTTTTAGGGTTTTCGCGTCTCGGGGAATAAATAGGCGAAGGGGCGATGTCGGCGGACCCCCGAGGGGCCCAAACCACACAGGCGCGGCGGTGGGCCCGCGCCGCTGGTGGTTTGGCCACCTCGTGGCTCTTCGTCTCTCCTTCGGACTCCGTGTACGTGCTGGAAAAATAGGGACTGGCCTTTTGTTTCGTGCAATTCCGAGAATATTTCCAGAAGTAACTTTCTGAAACCAAAAACAGCAGAAAACAGGGAACTGGCACTGTGGCATCTTGTTAATAGGTTAGTCCCAGAAAATGCATAAAAGTGATACGAAGTGTATATAAAACATGTAGCAAATGGTATAATATAAGCATGGAACAGCAGAAATTATGGATACGTTGGAGACGTATCATGCGTCAGAAGGCCATTCTGGAGGTAGCGGCGGCGGTAGCGGTGGCGGCAGCTCTCGAGCGGTAGTACCGCTTAACCCAGCGTACTACCGCTGGAATTTCGATCACCATAAACAACACTCCACCTTGAGACAAATTCCATCTTGTAGCATGAATGAGAACCTTCACCCTGAAAACGGCTTAGTAACAGGAACTGGCTTTTTCATCATATCAGCAGGATTATCATGAGTACTTATCTTGCATACCTTCAGCTTACCTTTGCAACAACATCACGCACATAATGGTATTTGACGTCAATGTGCTTTGTTCTCTCATGGAACATCTGATCCTTGGTAAGGTAAATAGCACTCTGACTATCACAAAACAGGTTAATGCAAGTATCATCTCCACAAAGCTCAGCAAACAAACCTTTCAGCGAAACCGATTCTTTACATGCTTCAGCAATAGCCATGTACTCTGCTTCAGTGGTAGACTGGGCAACAACAGATTGTAACGTTGCCCTCCAACTCACGGCACAACCACCAAGCGTGAACACATAACCTGTGAGGCATCTCCTCTTATCCAAATCGGCAGCAAAATCTGAATCCACATAGCCTGCGAGTCCCTCATCAGTCTTGCCGAACTTGAGGCAAGCATTGGATGTGCCACGAAGGTACCTGAAAATCTACTGAACAGCCTTCCAATGTTTTTACCAGGATTAGCCATATATCTACTAACCAAACTCATAGCATATGATAAATCTGGACGTGAGCAAACTATGGCATACATTAAAGAACCAACAACACTAGAATATGGAACTCTAGACATGTACTCAAAATCCTCATCCGTACTAGGACATGTTCAGCTGACAACTTAAAGTGAGGAGCAATAGGAGTACTAACAGACTTTGCATCATGCATGTTAAAACGATGAAGAACTTTCTTAATGTAATTTTGCTGACTAAGAAACAACAAACCAGAATTTCTGTCACGGGTAATCTCCATACGTAGAATTTTCTTATCAGCACCAAGATCCTTCATCTCAAACTCGCTACTCAACTGTGACTTGAGAGCAGCGATATCTTTCTTGCTCTTGGCAGCAATCAACATATCATCAACATATAATAACAGGTATATAGGTGATCCATTAACAAACTTAATGTACACACAGCTATCAAATTCAGACCTCTTAAAGCCATGTGACAACATAAAAGAATCAAACCTTTTATACCACTGACGAGGAGATTGTTTCAAACCGTATAAGGACCTTTTCAACTTACACACAAGATCCTCCTTACCAGGCACTATGAACCCTTCTGGCTGGTCCATGTATATCTCCTCCTCTAACTCTCCATGCAGAAACGCAGTCTTTACATCTAACTGCTCAAGCTCAAGATCACGCATAGCAACAATACCAAAAATGTACGAATTGAACTATGCTTAACAACTGGAGAGAAAACATCATTATAATCAACACCTGGAATTTGACTGAAGCCTTTTGCAACTAACCTTGCCTTAAACCTCGGAGGCTCGCTAGGAGATAAACCCTCCTTTCTCTTGAAGATCCACTTACAGCGGACTGCCTTCTTTTTCTTAGGCAAGCGCACAACTTCCCATGTGCCATTCTTATCGAGTGACTGCATTTCTTCTTGCATAGCAGCAAGCCACTTCTCGCGGTCACCGGAACCAATAGCTTCAGTATAGGTGGACGGCTCATGTCCGTGCTCCACCTGTTCTGCACAACTCAGAGCATAATCAACAATGTTACACTCTTCAATTAAACGTGGTCGAGGACCACAATTCCTCCTGTTCCTACGAGCAGCAATAGACTGTTGTGGCTGCAAAACAGGGGGTGAGTTCTGAACATTATTATTATCAGAATTAGAAGAATCAGAATCATCAGAACCAGCAGAATCAGGATCAGAATCATCTGAAGTAGCAGCACCATCATTGTCAACAGTGACATTTTCCTTTTCAACAGAGTGCTCCACCTCGACACGAACCTGCTCCTCAGAAAAATCTGGCAAAACATCTGAGGACAACTTATCAAAGTACATAACAGATTCATTGAAAACAACACTCCTGCTCATAAATGCCTTTTAGTTTCGGGATTCCATAACTTGTATCCTTTTACACCCGAACCATAACCAATGAACACACACTTAATAGCTCTCGGCTCTAACTTTCCATTATCAACATGAGCATAAGCAGTGCAACCGAAAACTTTAAGTTGTGAATAATCAGCAGGAGTACCTGACCATACCTCGATGGGAGTTTTCTTGTCGAGTGGAATAGATGGTGACCTGTTTATCAAGTAGCAGGCGGTGGCAGCCGCCTCAGCCAAAAACGCTTACTCATGCGAGCGTTGGAGATCATGCAGCGAGCCTTGGAGATGATGGTCCTGTTCATCCGCTCCGCTACACCATTCTGCTGAGGCGTGTATGGGATGGTGAGGTGCCTGACAATGCCTTCTTTCCTGCAATAATCATTAAAGGCATTCGAACAAAATTCGCCACCATTGTCAGTACGAAGTAATTTCACCTTCCTTTCTGTTTGCCTTTCAATCATAGCTTTCCACTCTTTAAAAGCAGCAAACGTATCATCCTTATTTTTCATGAAATAAGGCCAAACTCTTCTAGAGTAATCATCAATAATGGTAAGCATATAACGAGCACCACCATAAGAGGGCTTACGAGATGGCCCCCAAACATCAGCATGTACATAATCAAGTGTACTTTTGGTGGTGTGACAGAAGCATTAAACTTAACTCTTGTGTGCTTACCGAAAATGCAGTGTTCACAGAACTGCATCTTACCCAAACTGCATCCTTGCAGCAAGTCTCTCTTGATCAATTCTGCCATACCAAGTTCACTCATATGTCCAAGACGCTTATGCCAAAGGTTAGTTTTACTAGCGTCATCATGAGAAACAGCAGCAACAGTACCAGATAACGTGCTACCTCTAAGAACATATAACTTAGCAGAATTCATATCACCAACCATAACTATGAGAGAACCTTTTGATACCTTTAGGAGTTTATTTCCTCCTTTGTACTTGTACCCGTCACAGTCAAGGGTACTGAGCGAGATCAAATTTCTTGCCATGGTTGGTATGTGTTTCACTCCCGTCAGCGTGCGTGTCATACCGTCATGTGTCTTGACCTGAACGGACCAACGCCAACAATGTTGCATTGCTGGTCGTTCCCCACACGCACGAAATCTCCAGTCTGCACTAACTCATAAGAACTGAACCAATCTTTGTTACAGCAAATATGAAAAGAACATGCAGTATCTAGAATCCATTCATCCTGACGAGAAACACATGCAGCTAAAACAGCTAGGCAATCGCCATCAGAACTACCATCAACAACATCAGCCTCACCGGTATTATTACCTTCATTATTTTTCGGTTGGTAAGTACCTTTTCTTTTCTCCTTGTTCTGCAACTTCCAACAATCATCAATGACATGATTAGATTTCTTACAATACCTGCAGAACTTGTCTCGTCCTTTGGACTTTGAGCGACTTCTGTCACCCTTGCTCTTATCTCTGTTGTTGTTGTGGTAGTGGTTATCTCGCTGCTCAGGCCTCCCTCGGACCTGCAAAGCATCGCCCTTGGAGGACGACGACTCCTCTTTCTGTACCATACCTTTCATCTTTTCCCTGGCAAGCAGGGCCTCATATACTTCCGCGGTGGTTAGTTCATCACGGCTTAACAGTATGGTATCACGAAAATTTGCAAAGGAATTTGGCAGCGAGCATAGAAGTAAAAGTGCTAGATCTTCATCATCGTACTTTACCTCCATCGACACTAGGTCAGAAACGATCTCCTTAAAGATCGATAAGTGATTCATTACCGAACCACCTTCTTGCAACTTGTGCGTGAACAACTTCATCTTCACATGCATCTTGCTGGTGAGATCTTTGGACATGCAGATCGACTCCAGCTTAGCCCACAGTGCCGCTGCGGTTTTCTCCTGGAGTACTTCTTGCAGAATATCATTAGATAGATGAAGTTGAATAAGCGATAAAGCCTTACGGTCTTTCCGCTTCTCATCGGCGGTCCATGCCGCCGCATCCTTGTCGCCGAATTTCTCCAGCGCCTCGTCAAGATCATTGGACTGTGCGAGGATCGCACGCATCTTGACCTGCCACAGCGAAAATCTCGTCTTGTAGTCCAGCGCCGGTAGATCGAACTTCATCGATGCCATCCAAAACCCTAATCTGAAAACAGATCTGAAACAGGGCTCTGATACCACTTGTTGTAAACGATAGCAAAGAAACGACGAAGAGCGGAACGATCAAACCAAAGGGGACACGAGATTTTAACGTGGAAAACCTCTCCAAACAAAGGAGAGGAAAAAACCACGGGCGCCAGCCAGCAATACTTCACTATATCGGGTGAGGTTACAAACGCCGTGGGTTTACAATGTATGGCTTACCCAAAACGGCGGCTTACAAGAGGAATATATAATGGCATAAAACCCTAGGTCGGCTGCAGTCCAACCCGGAATCGAGCCCACCGCGGCGGTACTACCGCTGGGATAGGCGGTAGTACCGCTGGGGTGGGCGGTTCGCTCTTCCCACCTCAGCGGTACCGGCGGCGGTACCGCCAGCGGTACCAGTCGGTACCGGACAAGTGCGTCAGACGGCCATTCTGGAGGTAGCGGCGGCGGTAGCGGTGGCGGCAGCTCTCGAGCGTAGTACCGCTTAACCCAGCGGTACTACCGCTGGAATTTGGATCACCATAAAACAACACAAGGTTGTGGGCGTCATCGCCTAACTCGTAGAGCATTCGAAGTCTTTGTCCATCCAGCACTTGACCTCGCTCAGTTTATCGAGCTAGGATTTCTCTCGAGTGTGGCCAGGTCAGTGTCATAGCCGTGTGGCGTAGAGCCTAAGCTCGCCTGATAAACATTCGAAGTCCTTAACCCAAACGAGGTATGGGGTTTACCGAGTCACTCGGGGTACTCGGGTTTTCTCTCAGATCAAGCCGGGCTAAGTGTTCGTCGGTCGCGCGGCCCATGAGCATGACTCTTGAACAGTCGGAGCCGTGAGATACTGAGGTTTTGATGTGCTGAGCGGAATCATGCACTTGGACTCAGTCTGTTTCCGACTAAGTGATCGCGCTGTAAGATGCTGCAGTCATCTAGCTTGATCAGGCGAAGTCTTTCATGAGACGAGTGGGATATGTGTTTGGTATTGATTCGGCAATTCATAAACATGTTAAGTAAATAATATGTAAAAAATAGTATAAGTACATATCACAGCCCCCTGGCTGGTGATTGATAACATGTATCAATACAGCAGGCAAAAATGAAAATGTACAATATATTACCTACATAGAATAGCCGTAGTTGTCGATGTTCCAAGATTTTGGACCTCTGAGCCATCTTCCCTTGTAACCTGAAAATGTACAATATAATTACCTACTATAGAATACAGCGGCGTCCAGCTATCTCGCAGCTCTCTCTGCCGCAGTCGTACGCCAGCTTGACGTCTCCCTAGACGCTGATGACTCCTCTTGGGCCCGGCATCTTTAGGACCAGTAGGAATAATGCGGAATAGCCATGACTTGGTGAGTGACGGCCTGCCGAGGAATGCATTTATGCCGTTTCAAAATCGGCTACTTCAAACTGCACATCCTCGGTGCGGAAATTCTCCCGAGTCCCGAAGGTCACACGGAAGAGTGATCTGACCGACAGGGCTGGCTGACGTGCCAAGTATGACTCCATGAAAAGGAGCCCTACCGACCGCAGGGCCGACCTGGGCAGGCCCATCTGGTCGAATGCCCTTTAGAAAAGAGATGTTGCGCGAACTCCCTCCATCAACGAAGACTCGTTGAGTTTAACCCCCTGCACTATCGGACTGACAATGAGAGGGTAACGACCTGGCTTCGGAATGAAGTCCGGATGATCACTCCGGTCGAAGGTAATGGTACCTCGGACCACTTCAGTACTCGGGGTGGCAGGGGCGACTGCCATGACCTCCCGAGCAGTAAGCTTCAGCTTCCTTTTTGACTCATAGGATCGGGGCCGCCGAAGAAGTAGTTGACCTCCTTGTGTGTGTCAGGGAAGTCATCCTTCTGGTTATCAGCCTTCTTTTCCTGATCGCCCTTCTGAGCTGACCGGAGGATCTCATCGCGTAGCCTTGGAGCTTGTTGCACTCCCAGAGTCTTGTGCTTTCCTTAGGGTGGAAAGCATATTCCATCTAAGTACCCCTCGTACTCGCCCGTCCGGACCGGTACTCGTCTTGTTGCGACGAGGCCCCTCCACATTGGCCACAGAGCGATCGGACTTCCTCTTCTTGTCATTAAACTTCGAAGATCCAGGTTGGCCTGACTGACTCGGCTTCTTGTCATTTCTTGGAATCTTTGGACCCGTGAGTCGCTTCTTCTACCTGGGCGTACTTGTTGGCGATTACCAACATCTCCTCCGAGACTCCTAGGATTCTTCATGGCTAGCTTGCGGATGAGCGCCGAGTCTCTCAGGAGCCCTTCTTGAAGAACATGATGATTGATTTGTCATCCACCTCCGGATGACGTTTCTTGTTACATAACGCTGGATGAATTCCCCGAGGGATTCTCCTTCCCTTCTGCACGATGTTTGCTAGGTCCCACTCAACTCCGGGTCGCGCATCAAGTGGCCCGGAAGTTGCTGATGAACTGCCGGCGGATATCTGGCCACGACGGATCGAGCCAGCCAGTAATCCAATCAGCCAGGTTCTGGCAGAATTCGACAAATAGATAGGCAAGTAATTGGCCATCACGTAAGAGTCGCCACTCGCGGCTTCAATCGCCAGCTGGTAGACATCCAACCACTCGCTGGGTTTGGTGGAGCCGCATACTGTCGATTGCAGTCGGTTTTGAAGTTCAGTGGCCAGACCACTCTCCGCAGATCGCGTGAGAACGGCCTTACTCCCGCTGCATCCCTGTTTCCGGCGGGGTGAACGGCGCCGCGGCGGGCTAGTTGTAGTACGAACCATGAAGATCATAGTCTCTTTTCATCGCGACGCTCCCGTCCTCTCGGTCCCGTCCTCTCGGCGGTTTTCGATCCTGTCACCAGATCTCTGTTCCGGACGACGTCCCCGTAAATCCTTCTCGTCGCTACCCTGGCCGTGTTGCTCCCCTGAGGAAGACGAGCTGCTGGCCGCGTCTCTTCTCGAACTCCAGGAACGCTGGGGGGCGATGGTCGGGATCCTGACCTCGCCTTCCAGCTTCATTACGAACGCAGAGTCCCGTCAAGGTGGCTGCGTCAAGCAATGCATACAGTGCTTGACCTTCTTCGCAGCTTCCTTGACATCTTTAGGGAGTATGGCGTCAGCTGGTCAACTATGGCGGCGGGATGCCATAGCATTATGCGCCGGGGTACGGTAGACTTGTTTGCCACGCCACAGGCATTGCCTGAGCTCTTCTGGAGATTCCGTCCTCAAGTGCGGAGCCTCTCGGCTGTCTCCCCATTGACTCGGCGATGTT